>JACEII010000007.1:458554-491912 GCA_014332785.1 Antheraea mylitta
AGATGGGTCTTCGGCGCTCGCACTAACCGAACGAAACGCAACAATGCAAGCACTGTTACTTCTCGTTGGTTTTCTGTGAGAGGGTGGTACTACCCCGAGTGAGCCAACCCATTCATGCTAAAACCAATAATAATTTCAGCGTGGCTCTACCACCTACAAATCAGACTTCTAAACAGAAAATAAAATGGTGAGAAATATAAGCACCTTCGTCATCCATGAATAGTGGACCTACCTAACTGAGTAACCACTCAACAATATAGAATAATAAAGATTAATGTTGTAAATGTTTATTTTAAAATAGTCGTCGCTGCTCCCCTCGGGTTCCGAACAAAGGTTTAAATCTCAAAAATGGAGTATTCTATGGTGTTAAAACCGTCTCTTGACCCGCATTATAACGGTCGACAAACCTAAACCATTATAGTTCTCGAAACTCAAGGCTCAGTAATTTTTCCATGCTTAAATAAAAATGAACTTTGAAAATTCACATGTCAAACTCAAATTATATACTAGATATGTATTAAAATACGTATTTTTGGTCGAAACCCCTCCTCTCTCGTGTGAGATTTAGTGAAATTCAGATTAAGCTTGACCAAAATACCTCAATTAATTAATGGGCACCCCCTACAGGGACTCTAAAAACAGGTTATCACGCTCCCACCTATGAGTTAAAGTATTCCTCATCCACAGAGAAATCTAACCGATCGCTGCCAGGTGTTAAGTCGAAATTGTCTCCGCCGGTCGAGACAGTCCCTTCATACATCAGTAATTCGACGAAGCGTTAAGGTTACCTACAGTCAGTTATTGGAAGTAAGGATTTTGTGGCGAGTAGTAAAATCTTTGAAACAGTTCCGGTTTTTGTCCAATAGATAGAACCTTTCAGCTTATAGTTTTCAAAGACTGGTCAACCCTGACCATTTTCCTAATTTCCAGACCAGTGCCTAGTCTATTAAACGTTATGGGTCTTGTATTGAGATTTTATCTGAATATTAGTCTCTCATGTAATTGCTTTTATATTTTACCAACTGATTCCCGCGACTTCGTCTAGTTCGTTTCTTATCTCAATTGTTTTCTTACACCTCAAAGGGATTAGGCAGCGTTTTCGATAAAAAGTCCCAAGCGGCTTGAAGTCTTCCGACACTCCCGTCAATGTTCGTTATATTTCAATTAATTTACATAAAATCTTAAATTATATACCTAAATCTTCATTGTGAATCACTCTATTTAAGTCGTTTTTGAATTTATCACGAACAGACAGACAGACGCGGTAGAGAACTATGTTTTATAGTGTGTAGTGATTCATATTTTGTGTTCTTTGATTCCCTATTTTCTAATATTGAAGGCTTTTATTTTTAGTTTTGACTACGCTATTGAACAAGCAAGGTCTTAACAGTTTTACCGTACTACAGAATATTGATGGCATTTTACATAGTTCGGCTATCATGCACAAATGAAGTGAATGGGAAACAATACCACGGAGCATGGATTCTGAGATGCCACAAAAACTCAATGGAAAATTCTAACAAGAGAGCCACCATCTTGTTAGAACATTGAAATTATCACAATACACTTGTAATATTATTACTTACTTGACAGTGGCAGTTATAATTTAGAAGATTGGTTGCCAAAAATAAAACTTATAAGTTTTGTATTTCAAGCGTTTTCTTTTGTAAATTAGTGCAGTGTTGTAAAAACGCTTTAATCAAACTGCAATTGTATTTTACAAGTTTTTTTTATTGTTTTATGTTATTCTGCAGATGCTGTGTCTCCACCTTTCTTTGCTTCAGTTTAATTTGTTATATACATCATCAATCTTATGTGTGAGCAACTATTGGAATTAATTTATTTTACTTAACTATTGGCTATTTTTGGATGGATTTTTATTGAAGTTTTTGTCTTTATGGCGGTTGCATTTTAGTCCATAATGTCCCGCACCGAAGCGTTCACGGCCCTATTTTACAGGTTACAAGTGAAATCACTTGATTTACAAGTCCTTTTCAACACTTATATCTGTAGTTTGCATATCGTAAATGCATTTGTAGCTTGTAATTTGTTACGAAAAGGTTTAAGAGCTTCCGTTCACTATAAAATTGATTATTAATACACAATATCAAATTATTTTTATTTTTAACATCAACTTCACTAGTTACTGTACCATATTTTTGATCTTACAGACGTGTAATACGGCTCAAAAATAATTTTGTCATTGAGCAAAAAGGAAATCTTGTAAATTAAATACAAATTTATATAAACTTGTATGACATGACCTTGTATTGTGTAGCTTATGAGTTTGTAGACTAGTATTTTTCATAAACATAATTTTCAAGTACTTGTAAAAGTTACAACAACATGTAAATTTGTAATGTTTGATGTGCGAGGCACAGGTGTATCAACTGACGGATCTAATAAAATAAGAATATGCTAGTAATTAATAATTTCTCGGTTATAATTAAAGAATTAGGTATGGTGTAGTAAGGTCTGTTTTCATTTCTGTACGAAGGACATTATAAAAAATTACTGGCATAAACCGATTTTCACAGCGTTAACAAAACATATTTTAATAGTTTCAGAACTATTTGAAACTGTGACCGACATGTTAAAAGTCGTAAATACAGCGGACGAATCTAGAACGTTTGAAATATTTCCCTCTATCCAGTTGGCAGAACTTCAACTGGTACATTACCGCTAACTCGAATAGTCCCGTGTCGGGACGATTATTACAACTGTGTTAACTGATTGTCCGCTTGCCAATTCAATACGTGCCGTTTTTAGTTTTTATTAAACATTACATGTATGGTAACGTATATAATTTTGTTTATGCTTAAAAAACTGATTTGTATGACAGAAATAAATATTTAGGTTTATGCATATTTGTTACAAACAACAGTATTAATTTAAAAGAAACTGTCAATCACACTGATTAATGCAAACGGCAGCGCTTGCACAGACAAATCTATAATATGTACTCTGCGTACTGGATACCCTTATTATATTCTAGTTAATGTCCGCAGATGCATATGCGTTGTTTATCATTTAATTTTTTTAATATATTTTATGTATTGAGGAAAAAGAAATGGAGCCGTCACGGGACGCCTATCAGATGTGAAATATCGAAATTATTTTGTATAAGTTATATGCATAAAAGAACAAACTATGACAGGAATCAGCTATGACATCATAAAAAAATAATGTATTAGTAAATTGTTCCATAAAATAAGACTGTTTATTTTTTTTTATTACATAAATATTCATTTTTATTAAATACAAAATATAAAAAGTCAACTAGGCGAAGGCGCGGTGTGTTTGACGGCATTTATCAAAGGGCGCTAGGACGTGGGTGGGTCACTCTCTCTAGTAAAACGAGTGGCCGATAAAACAATTTGAATCTTATACATACTCAGATAGGGTTGCAAATGGTTTTGAATATTTCGTTAATAGTGTGCAAAACATTTCGCTTAAAAATTGTTTTCCAAATATTTCTATTGATTTACTTCTATTATTCTACTGCATATTTACACCACAGTACTTGTACCTATTCTACACAAAAAGCAACCATACGTCGCTGAATGCAGTGTTTTTAAGAATCATAATTTTCTCACACAACGACAGAACCCTGACATTTTATCTATATATAAAAAACATTTAGAGCTAAATGTGGAGATACTCATTGTCAATAATTAACTTCAATTAAAGTTAAATGGAATTTGATAGAACTGTACAGATGATTACAAACACAGTCAGGTGGCTTAAGTAAGTCATTCCCAACCCCTAATCGTTTCCACCCTTACGTTTATGAAAGCCACGTTTCAGAAGGTTCGCAATTTGTTGTATTTGTATTACGTTTCGACTGCTTCACTTATCCACAGGTTTGCAAATTTCAGAAGTATGTTTGAGTTTATTTCACTGAATTTCTATTTCAAATTTGCATTATTATTATCAAATTTATTTTATACAACTTGAAATTTTACCTAAGTATTATATAAAGTGTGGTTAACTACTATTTTTTTTCTCGTACTTAAGTCGCGTCGTCATTGAAATTACGATAACTTTTGATAGAGTGAATTAATTACAATGAAACAGACTAAATGTTACTCAATTATATGCTTTATGTTTTTTTTTATTTATTATGAACGCAGTATAGCAGTGATGCGTGTTCAAACAAGCAGACAGACATTTGATTGATATGTATATTATTACTTATTCCTAGACACCTACATTTTTTTACAGAATCTAAGTACTCCGGTGAATCTGTAGAGACCTTGTCAGGTCAATAGCGTAATCACTTCGGAAAAAATAAAACAAAATACTAAAAAGTACAAGATAAAACGTCCTTCATTACAATACACTAGTATTTCCATGTGTATTAAGACTAAATCTATTATTTAATTTGATTATACAATTCTCCAGCCCGCACTCACTGACGTTGCCTGTCCACCTGTCAACTACATAAAGTGAGGTGAACTGACATGAAACCCCCTCTAGCTATGTAATTAAATACACTAAACAAAGAAATGTGTTTGTATCTTTTACATAAAGCAAATCGTTGCAAGAAAATTTAAAGCTATTTTACAATTTATGCTCAGACTTTGTTGAGGGTTAAAGGAATTGCTACAGTAATTTAATATAAAAGAAATAATAATGTAATCTGAAAGAAATAAATTTGCAATCGTTTAGACTAAATATCACTGATTTTTTTTTTCATTCAGACTACGCTATTGACCTAGCAAGGTCTTAACAGCTTCACCAGACTACTAAGGCAAGCGCTTGCAACACTCATCCCATTTTATTTGACAACTGACTCAAGGGAGCACGGCACACCTCAGCTTGGGCTGTTGCCCGATACATGCAATTTGCAACCTATCTGAGCTAATATAAGCTAAGCTATTCATACATATATATCAGTTGTTGAAACATGGACCTAGCATACATACCTCAACAACTCTTATATATGTTTCGTATCGGATAATTTTCTGAACTTTTTTGGTTTGATAAAGGAGAGAAATAAAACCCTTCCACTTTCACGTGTAAGCCTCTATACGTGCACGTGTGTGGAAGTGATATGTGTAATATTGTCACACTGATGTAAGATTTTGTGTCACAGTATCGCGCGGGCAGCGCGCTCAAGGGCTACACGCCGAGTGAACGGACCTAGGCTTGAGCCGCTGCCGAGGGGGTCCTAATCTGATGTGCAGGAGTGAAATTGATGCCCAGACCATATCACTGAATATTAAATGTTGGAAGTAGAAGCTAAGGCAATATTTGTCTTATTGCAAGACTAGCCCTTTACAGACATCAGAAACCGAGATAAAGAATCTTTTAAAATGTTATGAAAAAATAAGTGAACTTAATAATAAATCTAGGGACGCACATTAAAAGCGATAGTTATGAAGGTATGACGTCAACCATAGAAGATCGTGTTCCTAACTATTTAATCAATCAGTCACTGAAGACCAATCGGATGTCAACAATAAGGCGTTAGATAAAATAATCCTACGTATTATACTCAGAGATGTGAACAGATCGACACACCACACGAGAATGACCACCCTTTTTTTGTTTTTGAATTGAGTACGCTATTAGCCTAGCAAGACTTCTACAGCTTCACCGGACTACATCCACCCTCTCCTATTTTGCTACGCCTTTTATGGACTTACTTCGCATTAGAGGGTAACGCGTAATTTGTATGTTTTTCAAATACTTGTCAAAGTTCCATATATATTCATGTACATATATTTATTTACTGTATAATCTATTAATCTTACCTTTAATCGAGCAATTCTTGTATTTTTTTATGATTGTATATATTCAGGATCTAGGAAACGGCGTCATTTATTTCCGTGAAACTTAGTAAAACTTTTTCAACTGAGATTTCAGGCTATGAAAAAATATAGCTAGAATATGAAGTTAAATTTCGCCGTCGCTGTCAAAACAAAAACAGCTCAGGTGGAAATTTGTTGCTTCACAAAATCATTGTAACCAGAGTTCGAATCCAAGTGTATGTATATTTTTTAATAATTTGATATATATTTTTTAATATTTTTTTAATTTGATAATTTTGTAAGGCAAACCTAACAGTTTATTTTAATTTTAAAATGTTGTTTACAGAACCGGGTCAGACTTGGTCGATCAGGTACTATGACTTATAAGATGAATCCAAGATACATATAAGGTTTAAAAGGAAACAATTTATCTCCAATCCAATGAATTCCGGTTGAATTTGTTATTACGATGATTCATATCAGCTGATAGTTTCGTAGTTATACAAATAAATGACTATTTCTTATCAGTTTCAGACGACTACACTTGTATCATTTAAAATACATAAATATCGATAAGACTTGACAGAGTTTAACGAGTCTCATAATAGTTTCAAGATAAAACCACGTGCTAGTTTATTAATATTTGATTCCCAAGTATAAAATCTTTACTGAAAGCAAAATTCCAATTTAGTTGGCGTGTCTCCCGCACCAATAGCTCTTCTACTAAATATGGGTCCTTAATTAAATTTCTGTGTAAATAATTCCGTTCAATTTATTTCCAATATACATAAACTTAATTATATTTAAATGTTAAAGGTAATTCGGTTCATAACATACATGATTATATCTATATATTAATACGTGAACCCATTTTTAACCGATTTCCTGTACTTGAAATATATACGGAGAAGTGCAGAAAGCTATTTATTTTATACAAAATGCATTAGAAGTATATTAAATTAATTAAAATATGCACTACTCACACTACTACTTGAATTTTACACAACATTTACATATTTGCAGTGATGTGCAGAAAGCTGTTTATTTACATTATTTACATATACACATGTAAATAAAAAAGACATTTTGACAGCCGTCGATAATTACGAACTTCAAAAAAGGTTGTAAAGGAGGTTCCTATACTCGACTATATGTATTTTTATCTCTTACTTTCCAATTGCCGTTTTTGTCCTACATTCAACAATGATATTATAAAATATAACTATTATTGTAATGTTTATAATTTTTTATGGTGATCTCACTTGTAATATATTATTAGCAAAGATTTTTTATATGTAGTTGAAAATATGCACCCAATCCGCTTGATGCTAAGAAGTCATTACATTTTATAGCTAATATAATTATACTACAAAGGAGCGCTATTCTGAGAACTCTAATAGATCAACTCACATTGCTGTGTTTCGGTATAGATAACTAGTACTTGGAGGACCGAGTTCTTTAAAAACAATTTTTAGATTAAAGTAAACTGTTGTTAGGTTTGCCTTATAAAATGATTTTTTTTTTACAAAATAAAAAATATCTTTTCTGCTGTCACTCGGTTTCTAAATGGGGTTACATGGATTTTCGAAGCAACCGATTTCCAACTGAGCAATTTTTAATTTGACAGCGGCGGCGAAATTTACCTTTATATTCTAGCTATATTTTTTCATTGCCTGAAAACTCAGTTAAAAAGTTTTCTATGAATAAAATCTAGTTAGATCGATTTATCGTCCCCGAAACTAGCTACATACTAAGTTTAACGGAAATCGATGACGCCGTTTCCGAGATCCTGAATATAAAAATATACAAGAATTTCTCGTTTAAAGGTATTAGATAGATAGGTATATGTATGTTGGTGATATAAACGTAATCAGAAAGCGTCAATGAAAGTGCAGAGAACAAACTCTCAGTTAAAACATTAACAGTATGCTTTCACTTAAAATATTGATATTCTTATATATCTTTTTTACATATATATTCATACATAATAACAGCTACACATCAATAACGAATTACCCTGTGGTGTTATTTTTCAAGAGTTGTTTCTAAATATACTACGATCTGTAATAAAAATAACAAGTCGGGATGAAAATAAATTGTACGTATTAAAAACATTTTTTTTTCTTTTGATAGCTTCCGCTGCGTGTTAGCATTAACCCAAAGTAATTATTCCACGCGGACGAAGCCGCGGACAGAATCTAGCATAAAATAATTTGGAAAGGGTTTGGCTTAATTGAAAGGATTTGAAAGTGATTTGTCTTACTTAATGTGCCCTAAATAGGCTCGTTAAAATAATTGCTAGCAATGACATGGTCTGTGCATTTACCCCATTATAATTGAAGCTTTCCTTTTGTAGCGCCCTTTGGGGTTAGAATAAATTATTTTTAAACCGCTGTCTCAACTAAGTCAGTTAATGTTTACTAAAGCCTCAGAAGGGATTAAGAGCTCAGCTTGAATGCCTTTCGAGTGCTGGCAATTTTGAGCTTTAGCGAATGATTTCAGATATTCATTGTTTTGTATTTAACTTTTGTTTAAGATAAATCAACGCCTGTGTAGTAGTATTTGTTCGTATCATACATAGTGTAAATGTTATGTTTTTATTTCTTTAAGTAATATATAAATGTAACATCTTGTAACTGGAATATACAGACGTAAAAATGTCCTAAATTACTTTTTACATGGTCAGCTATCTTCCAGTGAAAGTTTCGTAAAAATCGGTATAACCGTTTTAGAGATAGCACTGTGGATGAAACCGCGAGTAAATACCCCGTTTAAAATAAAATAGTCATCTCACCCCCCCCCCCCTATGGTTTCTGGTATCTACCAGTGAAATGTTCCGAACCTGCACTTTTTTTTCTTTTTTTTTTCTCTTTATTTTTGGCAATCAATCTCTCAGATTATTACTGCCATTGTCGAGTAGTCAATAATATTACCAAGCGTCGTGCGATCATTTCAATATTAAGCGTCGTGTGAATCCATATTCTAACAAGATGGTGGATCCCTTGCTAGAACCTTCCTGGGAGTTTTTGTGGCATCTCAGAATTTCATGCTCCGTGGTATTATTTTCCATTCCTTCACTTATGCATAATAAACTAACTATATTACGTAAAACACCACCAAATTTACAAAATATAGAGTCAAATAACACAAGATTATGAACAAAATATAAAATTCACTACATGACAAATTAAAATCCCGCCAAAAACTCAACCTGCAAATTAGCCGGAACAAACAAAGAGACCGTCAAAAATTGTAAAAATTGAATTTTAGTTATCAGTTGCTTATACACTTTCATATCCAATCAGTAAAAAGTTGTTGTTTTATTGATTATTTACTTACAGACACTTAATTTTATGTATAGATATTATCATACATATAAGTAAGTTTAACTATTTTAATTTTGTCTATGGTTGAATTTAGCTAGCAACCCTTGAATTTGTATCATGTTCTGTAGGATTTCGCAAACATTGCTGTTAAATTATGGCATCTAGTCCTCGATCTGTAATTAAAACCATAAATTTTGACAATGTTCATTTGTCAAACCAAATTACGTATTTTTTAAAATCAAAGCAGTGCCGAAAACAACGAAATATTAGCTTGAAGATAGCAAACTCGGATTATGTTCCAATCATAAACCAAATCTCATTAAACCAACGTCGGTACTGCCTCTGTATACATAATTACATAGTATCCTTCCCTAGGGTATATTCTATAGAGTGCACATTTTAGTTTACATTATGGTTGGCACATAATCTGCATTTAGTATTCTGTAGCCGTTATTTAACTAATTCTACTACCACTTTACTGTAGCGAAATACGTTATTAGTGGGCTAGAACTACATATAAGTTAATAATAAACGGTGAGTTGCTACATAAATGCATTACTAAAGCTTTTTATCTATCTTCTTAAATACTTAGATGTTTTATTTTCAGTGTTAAAGGATTTGCAAATATTAATTCTACGTTCTGGAAACAAATTCTAATAAAACAAAATGTTTATTATTATGTGTTTTTGTTAAAATAACAGAATTCAAGGAATTTATCCAATATATTCTTATATGTCTATTCTAATATATTATAATTTTGGGGTGTAAGGGGTGTCAAATAACATCATAAGCCTTGAGACACCTAAGCCAACCTCACCTGCACGTGGTGCACCCTGCTGAATAACGAACGAGGCAATGGCGCAAGCGGGGTGGTAGGGTTTTACAGCCTGACTGGGTCGCAATCACCATTTATATGGCGAAAAAGTCCGTAGCAGTGATTCGCTTCTGTGGATCGCGTTTTGGGATCAGCCTGTGTATATCCAGCTTTTTGCAGGCCGGCATGATAGTGGCGACCGGCGATGGATAGTGTGTCAATCCGTGGTCACTATTATTTTTGGATTGCACTGTGCTTACCAGCAGGCATAGTGCAGTCATTTTGCCGTGCTACAATAAAAAAAAATATATATTTATTTTATTAATAAGTTATCCGAGGTTATTACTAAAAAGTTTCATACGTATTGAATGCTTGCTTTAAAAAGGATACGTGTTAAATACAATACGGTAGCTGAATGTTCGTCATCTTGCTCTCTTGTCTCGCTTTGGTTACGTTAGACTTGCGAAAAAAGGATAACGCGAACTTGCCTCGAGCGAGCGCGGTGCATTTAGTACGAAACCTTTTTAAAGCAAATATTTAATACGTATTTAACTTTTTTGTAATAACACCTTTATTTCAACACGACAAAATAACTGCATTGTATCTTTAGCTTAGTGCAGTCTAAAATTTGAGGTGACCCAAGTTATATAATACTATAAGCTGACGGTGAAGGAAACATGAAACTGAGAAATGTTCTTGTTGAGAAATAGACTACATTAAGTGGGAAGAAATCCATACATTGTATATGGATTTTTCGGAGTTGGAAGTCGCCAATACGTCGTGAGCTAGCTTAGTGTTTATGTCCATACTTTCCTTCGAGTGGAGACCTGTGGTCTTACAGTGGGTTTTTTTAAAGGATGACTCAATACAGATAATACTATCTATGTATCAAATTGCGAAGAAAAACTCATTAACGTTGAATTTCGACCACCGAAATACATCAGATCTATGTACAAGAAAAGCAAATTTCTTCGCAAATTCAAATATCAAATTTCCCACCTATGGACACCTGCGAAGCGAGGGATATCACAGTTGCGTTGCCGGCTTTTGATAAAGGAGTTTCTTCGAGTTGTTTCTTTAAGCCTTGTTGGTTATATTGGTCTGGATACTGCGTCGCTCGGAATTAATTTCAAAGTAATATATTTAATTATTTACCATCTACGAAAAGAGCTAGTTTCTTCAACCTTGGGCTGTATAATGTCTCCAGAAATAGTTGCATATTAACCTCGTAACGGTGTATCCTTCATTTTTATTGGAAAAGGATGCATAAAACGAGGTAAAGCGCTGACGAATACGGCGCGTTAAACGCGTGGGAAGTCCATTGTTTGGGTAACCTTGTGTATCGCCGCGATCTGGTATGTTTTAACTTATATTTAGATGACGCCATCTTAGTTGCGTTCACCTTGTACTATCAAATATATTTTCGTGCTTTGAAATCAATTAAATGAAACAAGTTAAATAAGCTTTATTTTTAATCCTATACGTCGGATGACCATAAATTGTTACATGCGTTTTTTTTTCCTAATGAAATCTACTTCAACAGAATAGTCAGATACAAATTCAAAGTCATTGCAACAACATTTCGATAGCTATTGTGCAGTATAAAAAAAAGGTAAACATATTTTTAAAATTCTATGGATTACATTTCACCATGTGACCATTTTATTTGTATCTCTTTAGTCCTACTAGAATTAACTTCGAATTTTGTATTAATTATATGAATTTAAACACTTTTTATCTTATTTTATTTTCATTTAGGACTAAATAAATACCTAAAAATCAAACAAAAATATACTTTGCTTAAAAAATTAATTTGTTAACAATGTTATATATTTACTTTCCCCCTCTGCGCATGCGTGTCACACTGCTTGCTCCACTTTACACATCATTTAGTACGTAACGCTTATAAAAATCTTTCGTTTTAATAGTTTGTAAATAAATGAAGATATCATGATATCTTTTATGTAAGAACCGAGTATTAAGAAATAAAACTAAAAAAATGTTCAAAATATATCGAATAATTTTAACACAATCCGCACTCTATTATAAGAGTTACAGATGAAATAAGAGAATAGTAATTTTAAATATATTTTATAGAGTGGTAGGAATTTCTGTAAAAACTTAGCGCTCTATTACAATTCAATATAATTTAATAACTAAAGAAAGAGTGTCACGTAAAGACATAGATAAAAAAACTTGCATATTAAAGTAAAAATACAATATAGCAAAAGACCAATGTCACGCGGTGTTGCTAGGCGGTCACCCATCCAAGTACAGTCCGCTCCCGAAGTTGCTTAATTTGAACCGATGTTTTCAACACTCTACTCGACACAGTGCTTACGTCTTACAAAAAGGTTACCGATCAAAATTTCAAACCTTCCATACTACATTTTATTTAAAAGAATCAAATATCCAATAAGTCGTGTTTGCGTGATGAGCGCGCAACAACAAACCTCTGTTATTTTTTATATCACCATATGTTCCATAACAGTCCAAGAATAATGTTAACGAAACATCTAAATCTATTTTCACTTCAAAGAAAATGAAGATACTTCGATCGGCTGCCAAAATGTAATCAAGGAAAATGTAAAAAAAAGTATCCATAATAATATAATTTGATAAACTCGTTTCAAATGTATAAAAAAAAATTGTATCCGACCGATTTATTGCAAGAAGATTTTGCAGTGTTCTTCTGTATTTCAATTCGACTTCTAATTTGGACTTTATGTGACAGAACATAAGAGTTATTGTTTGAATGAGATTGCGTTGAGAAATTTTCATTTCAAGCCGGGCGCTCCAGTCCGTTTCGGAGCAACGTTTATTTTACGGTGTGGCTGAAGTCATTAGCGTGAAGCGATTTTATCGTAAAGATTGTCGATTTTTCTGTCGAATAACTTTTGAAAAAATAGAAAATTATAAATTACAAATCTTATTAGCTTATTATCTGAAAATATTAGGTTGAGGACTTGTAACTTGTGATGTCTAATATAAACCAGTGGAAAGCTAACAAACAAACGCAAACAATTACGAGAAGGGTGTGAATTAATACGCACAGTGTGGATCGCTTTTTCATGGACGACAAAACTAGGGAATGGACGTGCTATTGAAGAGCTATAGGCGATTGAATAGGATAATTAAAGTAAATTGTAGTAAAAGTTCTTATGGCACAGAAAGCAAAAAAAAATATTACGCATTATGCGTTAAGAGTAAGGTAGGTATATATTTGTGTGTATGTAGAAGTGTCTTTTTTATATCATACGAGGCAAATGAAAAGGCAGATCACCTGAAGTTAAGTGATCGCCGCCGTCCATAGACACACACAAGGGGACATGGGGAGACACAAGTGCGCTTCTAGCTTGTATTTCGGGGAATGGGGGATTAAGGAAGGGGGAAGGGAGAAGAGGGGAGGAAAGGTGGGCCTCCGGCACTCTTAATAACCGAATGAAACGCAACAATGCAAACACTGTTACTCGGTGTTCGTTTGAGAGGGTGGTATTACCCTGGGCAAAGCGACCCAATCGTGCTGAAACCAGTAATAACTTCAGCGTGGTTCTATCACTGTCTGGGTCTAGTAGTGTATAAAAATGAATAAATATATAGTTAAGTATTTATACTACGAGACTTCTTATAGTATTTAGTTTATGAGTATTCTCATACGTATATATAACTTCATACATATAAGCCAAAGAAGTTTCACTTTCTCCGAATTTACACACTGATACATGCATATTTTTTAAATTATAAATACTTGTTATATTACAAATATATTACTATGGTATAAATAAATAGTTTTGAATAGAATTTCGTCTGCCAAATCTATACTATAATAAAACTGTAACAAGTCGAAATCTGTACATTAATTATTTTTTGAAAATTTTAATCAGGGTAGACTAAGTTATCGATATAGTAGTCAAAAATAATCTTTTTACAATTTTTTTCTGTCTGTCTATCCCCATGAACATGCATCACTCTGAAAGTACTGAACGACGAAACTTGACATAGTGATAACTAATATTACGAGATTACATCAAAGATACTTTTTGTCCCATAAAACGCAAAAAGTTCTCCAGGATGAAGGATTAAATTCTAGAATCTAAACCCGTATAACTCTGAAAATACTGAACCAATTCTAACGAAACTTAACACAGTGATAACTGATATTACAAGGCTACATCCAGGATACTTTTTGTCCCATAAAACGCAAGGGTTTCTCCAGGATAACGAAAAACAAAAATTTTTAGTTAACGTAACTAGACTTTTTTGCGACACCTTAGTACAAGAGCCGGCAACGTTGGAAGCACAAGAATTTTAGAATAGCTGGTTCTTTAATATATCAATATATATATTTTTGTATCATAGGAAGCAAACAAACAGGTGGGTCACGTGATGTTCAGTGACCACCACCGTCTATAGATACTAGCAACTCCAGGGGTGTCGTAAGTGCGTTGCCAACCTGTATATGGGGGAGGCGGAGGGTAAGGGAAGGGAGAGTGTTAGAGCTATATATGTAAATACAATGCTATAAATAAAGTAGGTCACTAATAATAATCGTTTGTAGCATACTTTGCTGTTTTGTATAACTGGGTCTCTAATAATGTATTGTCATTAATGCCACTAATGTCAATGTCAATTTTGTATTTGCCCTTCCGGTTTTTACTGTGTCACTGAATTGTACTCTCTTAATGTTCGTTGAATTATATCTCGTTAAATCACATTGACTTTGCATTTTAAACCTATAAATCTATCAGAGAGGAGGAAAGGGGAAGAGAGGTAGGCTTCCGGCGCTCTCACTGACCGAACGAAACAGTACAATGCAAGCAATGTTATTTCACGCCGTTTTTCTGTGAGAGGATTAGCCCGGAATAAGCCGACCCATTCATGCTGAAACCAGTAATAGCTTCAGAGTGGCTCTACCACCTACACAAATTATCAATATATCAATAGATTGAATTTAGGACACCTGGTAGCCGGTTAACGTTGTATTTTTAATGTACATTTTGATTTAATTAATTTTGATTTATGAGTAAGATTAGTTTTTTTTCAGTAACTTTTAAACGCATTTAAAAACATGAATTTATCATAGTCAGACACATTTTTTTATAAACAATCATATGCCCGTTAAAATATTTTATAAATAAAAATAATTAATTTCAAACCAATTATTTTTTCCATAGCAAAGAACAAATTTCATTTTATTTAACATTAATGATATTAAGATTTCACCATATAAACAACGATAAACGTAAACGTATGACTTGGGACTGATACAATCTTAAATATATGCGTCGATAACATACGCTGCCACAATTATCGCTATCTTTATCGTGCAACCAGTACTGCACTAAACTATAGCTATAGCTAAGTTATTATTTTTATTGCAATAAATCGGTCCAAATATTGAATAAATAACTGAATTAGTCTGAAAGATGAAATTTGTACTTATTTATATCTAAATATAGTTATGATAAATTTACTGCTATTTCAACATGGTTTAAAATTACTTTTATTTTTACTTCCAAAAAATAGCATCAAGCACATTATTGTCAATAATAATAACTTTCAATAATAATTCCATTTTAATAGTGTTTCAAAGTTAGTAAAAAACAATTCTAAAATTATTTAAAAATCATTATTTTTGTCTGTAAAGGTACGATATACACAAATAAACCCAACGTTTACCGGCAGCCAGGTAGCTGGGATGTAGTTTGGATGAATATAATATATAAACCTGGCTTGATGGATTCTTTCCGGTATGACCTTTGCTTATGTAGGCAATATCGCCAATATCAAGTGTGACAAATACACGTTATAAATTGAATGCCAAATATGCAGTGTTACAATGTAGAATAATCTACAATAAAAACATATCAAAATAGATAAATTACGAAAAGGTGATAGGCACTATATTGTGAGTGGTATAGAGATTATTTATAAGAATATATTGGAAATATATTTAAAATTTGTTTTCGCAATAGTTTCTAACCCTTAGACAATAGTTACAAACAAGTGACAGTTGACGTTTCGACGCGATGTTTGACGCTTCGACACGGTGTTCATATATTTTTCTTCAATGCAATGGAGTATATAAAGGTTTTAATACAAGTTGAAGACAGTTATGATAAAGTGGTAGAGATATTTATTTAGTTTTATGTAGGTTAGTTTTTATCTTAATTGAACCTGGTAGATGATGCTACGAACGGGTTCTAGGCTTATATTAAAAAAAAATCTCATATAATCTGGGTATATTGAGTGAGTCCGTGGATAGTTTAAATTCTCAATTGGAAACGGTAGTTGTGGCTGTAATCGGGTATCCGTTTTATTAAATTTTCACGTTTAAAAATACAATTGATAACCAAGTGAAGATACAGTGATAACCAAGTTGAAGATACAGTTATAACAACTTTGGTGCAGACGAAGTTGCACTGGTCAGCTAGTTCCAAATATAAATGATAAAAATATAAAAAAAATCTTTCCAATTCTATCTATTCTATCTGGGCACGAACTAAAAAGTTCGCGAAATCCTATCTTTGCCGTACCGTAAAGCTGTGGAACAATCTCCCGGCTAGTGTGTTCCCTCCTTCCTATAATATGGGGTCCTTCAAGCGTAACTTGAAGAGGCATTCACGCAGGTCGGCATGACAGCGACAACCGACGAAGGATGACGTATCTCTCGGCAGTCGCCGTTGTTTTTCAATTGCACTGTGTTTACCATCAATCATAGTGTAGTCACTTTTCTGTGCTTCTATAAAATAAATAATACATTACTATATACATAAAAATATTGTGTGATTTTATGAAACCACGTTGAAAGTGAAACTTTTTTTTAGGATCGTAGGTATTTAACAGAAATTTTCGGAAAACGATTCAATTTGAGGTTCTATAATCGCATTTTTAATCTAAACTTAATCGTTGGGAAATGGGGCTAATAATAGGAAATAAAATATTACAAAATATTCAACTATATATTTTAATTTGCGTACGGAACAGATTACATAATAATTTAGATGGTGCATGTATTATCCTTGGTTGTTCTAAAGGAAGTTTTACTTTACCCCAACTCTGAAGCTCTACGCGGTCTGTAATACGACATGCGATACACGGACACAAAAATTTAAGGCGATGGTAAAAAGTTTCACTCTTAAAATTGAGATGTCTTTTGTTTCGGGAAAATTTACCGAAACAGCAAACCTCACTTTGATGAATCTTTCACTGGTAGATATATTTATAATATTATCCGAGCGGCATATCATGACACATGTTGAAAGAAAGTTAGTAGTAAAGAATATCCACACTAAAGCATTTTCACAAAAACGATGTCGCGAACGTTTATTGTATAGCAATAAATGTCTCTTTACATACGGTAACACTAAGTAAAGATCTTTTTAAAAGGTTATGATTTACGGTGATCGTTTGGGAAACGGCACTGCTTATAAATTAAACCATTAGAGTTACATCTGGCGTCGTTCCAATTCGGCTGACCGACGGTATTCACCGGTTACCGCGTTTCTTCCTCGCATAATACATTACTCACCCATATTTTTGTATACAGAGCATCGATTCCGGCAAACACGCAAATATCACTTTGTGTACGGCTTCGACAAATAGATTAACGTGACGCCTTGAAAGGGTGTCATATCGATGTTTATCGAATACTAGCATTTGATCGTGGTTTTGCTCGCGTTACTGTGTATTTTTGAATATAAAATACATGTAAAATGAAATAAAAATACATGTAAATGCACTACTATGGTAGTTTGGTGTGGGTGTCAAATTGACTGAAACTTCTTATCTTTCTTTGAAGTTGGCAACCTTTTTGTGAGACGAAAAGTGATGCGAGTAAACACTGTGTCGGGTAGAGTGTTGGAAACACCGGTTAAGCAACGTCAGGCGTGGTCGGTACTTGGATGGGTGACCTCCTGGGAGCACCGCGTCACGTTGGCTTTTCGTTGTATTTTTTAAATCATTTATACATTTTGTAATGTTACTGATACTGATTGGTATATATTATATCCATTTATTTAAAGTTTCACCTCTATAGTGTGTCTTTACAATACTCTGTTTTTTAATCGTTTTTTTTTTTGTAGCAATTTGATAAAAACAAAAATTAAGTCTTTTCTTTGTTCTACACGAAAATATGTAATTTTATGCTAGCTTTTTCGTGAGTTTAATTCCGTTCCTCACAATATTAATGATAAAAGATAGATTTAGATGAATATTATTTACTGCAATGACACCTTGTGACGAGTTATATGTATCTATTGATGTAGGAATCTTGATGAAACTGTTCTATAGTATATTTTTGTAAGCTTGGTTATTTAGGCACTAAGTTTAGATCGTAAATCAGTCTACAAAAACCTACTGGTGTGTTCCAGTAACAACTACACTTGAGAGCCAGTCGCCCCTAAGTTTACCGTGTATATTAGATTAGACCACATCAAGATCAAAAATTCTTTATTCAATTTAGGCCTTGAGAAGGCACTTAGAACGTCAAAATTACCACTGGTAGTGAATACTACTCAATCATTGAGAAGAATCGGCGAGAAATTAGATCTCGTTTATCTTTTAATATACATAACATAGTACAACATATTTTTAAAGACATATACAGTTACATTCGTTTTTGGTGAAGGCACATAGAGAGGCATCACTTCATTTAAAGTTAGTTAAAGAGAAATTAATACAAATACTTTCTCCATGAGAAAACACTCAGATATGCCATCATTCACAATAATCAGTCAAACTGTACTAGAGCATATATATTTCAAAAATATACGCAGTGCCACCTGATGAGAATATCAGACTAATGTTGATTGTAATGGTAGAGCCACTCTGAAGCCATTACTGGTTTCAGCATGAATAGGTCGGCGACCACCCGACCCACGGAAACACGCACGTGAAGTAACAGTGCTTACATTGTTGCGTTACATTCAGTCAGTGAGAGCGCCAGAGGCCCATGTCCCGCTCTTTCCTCTCCCCTAACCCCTCTCCACGTCCCCTCCCCAAAAACAGACTGGCAATGCACGTGTTTCTAGTGTCTATGGACGGCGGTGATCACTTAACATCAGGTGTCCCACCTGTTTATTTTCCTACTGTGATATAAATAAAATTACAGATTATGAAATGTAAACATTGTAATTGACAATATAATTGATTTAAAAATTCAAAAAATAACAGATTTATTTCTTTGATTTGAGTTACCACTTAAGTCGCCAGTCCCTATGACTGCCTAATTTTTTTTTTACCATTTTTTTCTTTATTCCATTCATGTTTTGTTAGCATAGCAACAGGTTTGTTAATATATAAATAATCAGATTACATTTACTTAATACGTTCGTAAATATACAGTTATTTAAGGTATACATTTTAACATAGTGGTCACAAAGAGTTTACAAATGTCAAAGGCACTGTGTCGTCTTTTATACATAGCGATCCCAATCTAAATGCCTCTATCGACCCACGTCCAAATAATCTATATTAAAATACAAAGATCAAAAGAACTTAGTTAATTTTACTCGAGACGACAAATCATTTAAGAGATGAAAAATATTTCATTTATTTAAATTACTTGAACTTTGTCTCGTTTCTCCTTCATTGTATTCAAGTTGGGACATGAGGTCAAGGATATACAAGGTTATTTTGTAATATAAAATACTTGAAGCATTAAAAGCTCAGAGGTACCGACTACGGAGGTCGCTTATAACATCGTAGTTTATTTTAACTTAGTATTATTTGTCTATAATTCGCCGCGAGATGTCGCTACACTATATTTTATTACTATTGAATTTCATACTATCATTTGGCCCCGCAAAAGCCACGGATAAATATCTATATTAATATTTAAAGAGGTAAAGTTTGTGAGCTTGTAAGGTTGTAGGGGGTAATCTCAGCAATTACTAAACTGATTTTGGAAAATTTACCAATAAAAAGACACGTAAACGTGAACCTGAAAAGATGTAGCAGTAGGATTTGCATAGTCGGAGAAAAAATAATCGAACGAAAACGTTTCTTACGAACGCTGCCTTGAAAGTGAGAGATATATGATTGAGTTCTAGAGAAAAGTTGTAGAGCTTGTAGAGAGAGTGCAAAAAGTTACGGACAGCATATATGTAACTTTTATATTTTAGTCATAAAAAGTAGTTTTTAATAAATGTTTACCGCCCAACGAAGTAGGCACGGGTCAACTAGTAGATATACTAGCAGGCCCGTTAGATGCCCTACCCTGATAATCAAAAGTAAATCCTCGAAGCAAATCGCAGCGCCCATATCAGGACAATTGTGAATCTAAACCATTCTTGAATCCACCTGAACACATAAAAAATAACGTTACAGTCGGTTTAGCCGTTTAGGTAGAAGTCAGTCACATACACACGGGCAGAAGAAAATCCAATTTAAGACACTTGAACCTTAAACATTATTGACAAAACTAATCAAAAGACCCAAATAAAACACATTGGTTTTGAAGTCGGTGAAACTGTTAAGGCCTAGCTAGAAGTCAGTTACAAAAAAAAAATTGTTACCGAATCTTTTACAAATCAAGAGTTTTTAAGTCAACCATATATTTTTTCAGAAGTTAAAATTGTACAAATTATTCGTACTAATGTTATAAAGTTTATTCTTAGTACGCGCTAATGTTTGGAACTATCTGTTCTATTTGAAAATTTATTTGCGCATTTTAAAATACACGTAAAGAAAAATGTTTTTTTTTACTTTATTTTTGGCAATCCGTCTTTCAGATTATTACTGCCATTGTCACGTAGTCAATAATATTACAAGCGCCGTGCGATCACTTCAATATTAAGCGTCGTATGAGTCAATATTCTAACAACATGGTGGATCCCTTGTTTAGAACCTTCCAGGGAGTTTTTGTGGCATCTTAGAATTTCATGCTCCGTGGTATTATTTTCCATTCATTTCACTTATACACAATAAAGTAACTATATTACGTAAAGCTCCACCAAATTTACAAAATATAGATTCAAATAACACAAGATTATGAATAAAATATAAAATCCACTACATGACAGACTAAAATCCCGCCAAAAACTCCAAGAGAAAAGTTAAAACTTCAAGCAAGAAAATCATAGAGCATATCCTCGAGTATATTAGTCTTAGCTTCATTAAAATCGGTTCACTCTATCTAAAGTTGTAATTTTAATAATGATGCGACTTAGTACGAGAGAAAACTAGACAAATAAACGGACATAGTATATTCAGATGATCTTATTAGTCACTATTTTCTTACATTGAGGTCCACGTGAACGGAGTCGCGGGCACAGCTAGTAATATATAAAACAAATATATCATTACTATATTATTCGATTGAAGCACAATTAATACTCCATCAATCTCTACCAATTGCTTCAATCCGTAACATTGAAACGTACAAGGCCACAATGTCAAATCTTTCACGTATTATCCTACCTGCCTCTCGTTGTATAGTCGTAAAGTGATGGAATGTGTTGCCAAACAACACTTTCGTGGAATAACTCCACGGACCGGTCCTCGTTACTATTAATAAAACTAAACGCGACGTTAACCTAATTTCCTCCTTATATTAATGCAATTTATTTTAACACGCCATTATTTTTTCAGTGACAAATAACAGCAAAATAAGTAAATATGAATGACGGCGGTCATTGATGGTCGTCGTTTGCACCTGTATTTAATTTTCTTTATTATTGCACTGCAAAGAAGCATCGTTTTATCTGATAGTAAGTATGATATCTTTGAAAATAATTTCGACAACCAAGAAATCTGCAATTTATCGACAGTCACCGCTGTGATAAATGCCTGTAAGCTCATTGGCTGATTTTAAAAAGCGATGAAAAAAAAAACGTCGCTTTGAGGGGATAATTATCATGGTAATGATCTTCGAACCAACCAAAAGACACTAACACCCTACTTGATTATTAGATACTGGCTCCTGCCCGCGACCTTGTCCACGTAGTAACAATCACGCAGCGGAAGCTCTCAAGAGGAAAAAAGATCCCAATCTTGAAACATTTTTCATCGATGATTCACTCCTACTGGTCTTAGCGTGATATATAGCCTATAACTTTCCTCGATAAATGAACTATATAACAGTCAAAGATTTTTTCAAATCGGATCTACTGGTTCCTCAGATAACCCCCTACAACGTCACAAACTTTACCTCTTTATAATATTAGTATAGACTAGTTTCTACCCACGACTTCGTCGGCATGGAATAGTGACTTTCGGCTAACGTTAATTTTAACTCGCGATTTCGTTTACGTAGAAGGTGAAATATTTCTCATTGGTACTCGTATTGGTTTGACGTGAATATATATAAGCTTAATATAGCCTGCCTCGATATATTAGCTATCTACCACTGAAATAATTTTTCAAATCGGTGAAATAAGCGCGTTCAACCAAACAAATTCTTCAGCTTTATAATATTACTATAGAGAATATACAGTATAGATACATCGCCTGATCTCGGAACTCGACATATCTAAAACATACATGACGTATAATAGGTAGTTTTAATCTAGTCAGACATTACGTTAAATTCATTAGGTTATTGGACGTACATTGTATTGTAAGTGATTTTTCCCAGCTACATGTCCTTGATTATATTTCCGTTTCTTATAAAAGCTATATCGAAAGTAGAATACTATGTCATAGGTGAGTCGTAGCCTAGCGTCTTTGCGCATGAAAATATAGATTTTCTTACTAATGACATCACCCTGTCAAAATATATCGCAGCGGACGGTTTACAGAGTCAGCTAAACGAAAATACGCGAGCCCTGTGGGTGATGTCATTTGTACACGGTAACACAGCCGTCCCGGCCGTCTCCTTGACGTTTAAGGCATGTTTCACACATACACGATTATCATACAAAAGGGCCAATGTTTTTTTTTTATCTAGTAAACATATAATAGAGGTCACGTCAAATTATTGCTTCGCTCGATAGTAAATTTTAAATTTTAAAGTTAGACGGATAAAAAGTTATCAAGAACAAAACGCTTGAAAATTTTGCAGGTATATTAAAAATGATGTAAATAATTAAAATTATTATAGCATATCGCACTGTAAAGAGATAAAGCTTGTGAGTTTGTGACGTTGTAGGGGGAAATCTCAGGAACTAATAGTCCGATTTAAAAAAAGTGTTTTAATGTTATATAGCTCATTTCTCGAGAAAGGTTATTGGCTATATATCAACATACTAAGACCAATAGGAGCGGAGTACCAATGAAAAATATTTCAAAATCAGGATTTCTTTTCTCCTGAGAGCTTCGCTGCGCGTTAATGTTAACCCAAAGTAACTATTACTACGCAGAAGAAGTCGCGGGCAGGGGCTAGTGTAATATATGTATAATTGTTATTAGGTATATATACCTACAAAGATATACGTGTCTTTGTCAAATTACCAATCCAAGAATTTAGCTTATAGTACATTATTCTTGTAAAACACGCTGTTTCCATATTCAATCTCTACCTATCTACCAAGTTACTGGCTCTGACTACTTTGGAAACCATTGTAAAATATGTGAAAAGTGTACATGTTAATAAATAAATATAGAATTGGATATGAGTCATCATGGTCTTTAGAAATTATAGATAACTACTCGTATCAGTGCCAAGAACTGTATACAAATTTTATATTATTATTAGTTACAATTCCTAATCGCTGCAGTGATATTGAATTTTCAACAAAAGGAGACATTAATAAATATTTTCTATGTCTATTTGGTTAACATAATATGTTAATATAATCCATAAATTGTCCAATACTAAAGAGAGAGTATAGATGTTCAAAAACGCGTAAAACTTTTTTCATGGCCAAAACTTAAGCGCGCCAACTTCTACTGTATTCGGACAAACTGTCTTAAAATTTATAATATTAATCTCATAATCAGCCAATATTAAATTGTTTTAATTAAGTAGTAAGCTACATATAAAAAATAAACAGACAAGTTTGTATACCCATGTGAGATTTTTTTACCGTATATACGGAGACCTTGTGTGTGTGTAACAAGCCTTAAAGTTTAAACAGAAAAGCTACAGTTTATTATTTATTCGGCGTTTTATTGAAAACTTGGCATGGTTTGGTAATTATGTTTATTCAATTAAAATGAATCCACGTTGCTTTGTGGTCAAGGCAACAGAGTTTCGCGTCGCGATTGGTTTGTTCAAAATAACACGAAACAATGAATCATGGGGAGGGGAATGGGATTTCTTATTATTTTATATATACAAATTTTATTATAAATGTGGTTCAATTTATGTGACAGGTATAAATGACGACCTTGCGACGACTTCCAGACAACTTTTCATGGATAAGTTCACGTTAGAAATTATCGTAGATTAAGTTGTTTTTATTATTATTTTAAGAAAACTTTATATTTTGCCGGGTTGGAATAGAAAACACTACGGCGGTGACCACATGGACTACTTTGCTAACCATTTGTAATCAGATAATGTATTGTTTAACTAGCTACCCGCGTCGGCTTCGCACGGGTCAACTATGAAAGAAAATGATACCATATCTTTCTTTACAGTACGACCAACATGCGTAAAATAAAAAAATATATATATTTATTAGTTTCTATTATTTATATTATTTGTTTTTTTTTTTTCGAAATGACTACGCTATTGGCCCAGCAAGGTCTTAACAGCTTCACCGGACTACTAAGGCGAGCGCTTAAGGCACTAAGCCGATTTTATTTTGGCAACCAGCTCAAGGGTGCGCGGCACACCTCGGCTTGGTTGTTGCCTGTTACATGCAAAATCGCGACCTATCTTATATTATTTGTATATTTATTACTATGTTATCTATCTATGACTGGGTTGTTTCCGAACCGATGGTAGTTTTTGACGTTCTTAAGTGCCTTATTAGTGCCTAAACTGAATAAAGTATTTTTGATTTTGAATATACTGGATTTCGTATAGTATATTGTTTATAAGTATACTCATATATCTTATATATGTCATTTTTCTGTCCGTATGTATATGACGGAACTCCTCCTAAATAAAGATTTTGATAAATAATTTGTGTGTGGTCAGACGCATTCAAAAATAATTTCGATTCACAATTGCAGAAGGTAGGTAGCGCTGCGATTAAATTTTAAGATTCTTTCTATTGTCAAGGTATGAAGATTGCCCACGGGGAATATGAATAAGCAAAAGAAGTTTCACTTCATTCGCATGTACACACTGATACACGCACTGTTTTTTTTTTAATATACATGTGTTTGTTATTCCCATACATTTAGAATAATAACAGCGAAAGCAATGACGTTTGAATTTAGATATTTTTATTAGATATTATATAAACTCCGGGAAGATGAAAAGAGAAAATTCTGATTTGCCCCAAAGCTCTATGAGCGATTTTAATAAAACCCCAAAGTACACGTCATAACTCCATTTCTCAAAACGCCTCCACAGGCATCATAAACTCTCCAACCTTTCACAGTACGGCGTTTGGTCTCAATTCTAGCGATTTTATATGGATAAAATTTATTTATATGTTATTGTTTTTATTTATTTATTATTTTATTTATATCTTATATTTTAGTCCAGTGGTTGCATTTTTACCATAAAAAAAAACTATTTTCATTTTTGTTATTGCTAATAGCTAAAGCTTATCAATAGTTACAAAATAAAATAAAATGAAGAAAATCGGCTGAGGAAGATTTTCTTAATCGTTTCCCCATTGCCTATATATATATAGATATACATCAATTTTATACTATTTTATATCTACCTGTCGAATATACTATACCTAATAATTACCATAATTGCAACAGTAATACTAGGAAAGGAGACCTTTAGCTGTAGCCCTGATGATTCTACAAGCCGTCAATAACGCATGTTCGATTCTTACTAGCATTGAAAGTAAAAAGAATGGAAAGCCATATAATATAAACAGATAAAAAAAGAAATAAAAAGATTTAGCATAGAAAGAAGACTCGAAACTCAACACATGTATAATAAAAAACGACTTTATAAATTATTTGCTTTGCATTAGGTGCAGACTGTTCTAAAATTCCTACTTACATTCCTTCGTTATTTTCAAAGAAATTTGTGGCGCAAATTTTTCAAGACAAGTTTCAAGAATAAATGGTAAGGTACCTAATGGCAGACCATTGTTTATAGATTTGTTCTAATTAATACAATTAAAACTATGTTTATTATGCTTAATAAGGTACCATCTCTGACCACATCAACACAATATCAAATGAGATGCAGCCGAGAACCCAATCTATCTTAATATATAAAAGTCCAGTGTCATGATGTTTGTCTTCTCTGATCTTCATGAAAGTTGGTATTTATTTATAATTTGGTCCAAATTGAGAGATAGGATGATTTATATTTATATTTATATAAATTATATGATTGTCAATTTGTTAATTTCAATTTTATAGATGGCGCCTCAAACTTAATTCAACATATAATAACTAAGTCACACCGACGCCTGGCTGGATCAGCTACTGAACTTATAGATTTGTCAAACGCTACTGTCTGAATAAAATTCAACTTTTAATGGATAGGTCTCCGAAAGAAGATCATCTAAAATTAAGTTGTTATTATTATTTCAAGGCAACGAAGAAATTTACCAACATAATTTATAAATCGATCACAATAATTCAACCTGCAGTTTGGGATTCGAGTCCAAAACGTTTCACACCGTGATGGCAGTAGGCCGTCTGAAGCACTTTATCAATGATTTAAAAATAAATTCTTCTATTAAGTTATAGCAAAATATAGCTTTCAAAATATAGCTCTATAATTAATCAAACGCAAAGAAAATCGGAATGACTAAACTTTCTTGTTGACACGCAATACTTTTTTAACCGACTTCAAAAAAAGGAGGAGGTTATCAGTTCGACTGTATGTTTTTTTTTTATGTTTGTTACCTCGTAACTTTGGACTGGCTGAACCGATTTTGATGATTCTTTTTTTATTTGAAAGCTAGTGCTTCCCGTGTGGTCTCATTTTAATTTTGTCCAGTTTTGTCAACGGCATCCAGTGCAAAACCGTATAAGTGTTAAATTTGCATTTGGTGTGTATACGACAAATAGACGAATAACTCAATATCATGCCAACCGATTTCGATGATTCCTTTTTTATTGTAAAGGGTGTTCTTCAAGGGTAGTTTGATGAGAGTTTGGTTAGGTTCTGATTATGGAATCCGTGACAAAGTAACACAACTTTCAAGAAACAAGCCTACTCCTTTCTTAAGGGCCGGCAACGCATCTGTGATTCCTCTCGTATTGCAGGTATCCATGGGCGACAGGGATCACCATCAAGTAACCCGCATGTTTTAGAAAATAAAATTATAAACACTAAAAATGGAAAAATAAAGTAAATTTTCAAAAAAAAAGTATTAACCGACTTCAATATTGATCAGAGGCATAAAAATAAGGCACTTGTTGGCGCGCATTATTGCATAGTCATGTTTCCGAACGTACAAGCATCCCTTCCGCCTCCTTTCTTTTTTTCCTACCAATCATCTGTCACTTACGCCACGATCCTTACCGCGGACGCAACAAAAAACGCTCTCTTCATACGCAAGAATTGGTAGTCACCCATTACTACTATTCTAAAATATTTTGGAAAAAGCGCATAGACACTGATTCATATATAGTGCACAATATATATCGCCGCGAGTGAAGTGAAGGGAAACCAGCAGAATCAACACCGGTGAGTCCGCATCCCTTATTTCGCAAACCCCCCCCCCCCCTTTGAACCAGCACCTTTACGCACAAAACATTTTTATGGTCCTTCGAGCCGGATTATTGATCCTTCTTTCCTAAATTATCCTTTGTATTCCTTATTTTACAATCCTAAATTCGCAACGTATTTCATTTTTATATATACCCACCCGCTTGTCGTTATTTACGCGCCATATCGCATAGTTATTTGATATTTTAACTTTAATTTTTATCAAATTACATTAAAATGGAGCATAGGTCTAATAAGGGAGACTTAGCTGAGGGTTCAGTAAGCATCCTTGCTGAAATATCCCTACTCGAGGGAAAAAAGCAATCATATTTTCTACGCGCAAAAATGATTTTTGAATCTATACCACAGAGTACAGAGGATCGCCAAACGTCTTCTTTTATTAGTAAAGCAACAAATATTACTTTTATGCGCGATGAATATCTCGAAATAGTAGATAATATTAACAGACTTCATTTGAAAATTAATGCGAAATACCTACCAAATTATGAAGCTATTTGGGCATTCGAAGATTATTATTGTGAAATTAAAAACGCTTTAACACGCTTCTCTACGCATACAAACATTAATTCCCATGAGAGTTCAATTCAAAATAATGGAGAATATTCAAATTTTCGGTTAGAACAATTATCTATACCGGAGTTTTACGGTGAATATGAAAAATTTCCTATGTTCATCGAATGTTATAATTCAATGGTTCACAATAATTCAAATCTAAATGACTCATTACGCGTTAGATATTTAACAAATAAACTCAAGGGTAAAGCTGAAAACATTTGGTTAAGTTTAAGCCCAACCGCAGATAATTATCATTTAATTTACAACGCATTAGTAGAAAAATACACAGACAACCGTGCTATTGCCACTACCTACATTGAAAAAATATTAAATCTAAACTCACTTCATAACGTAACGTCTACTCAATTAGAATCATTTATAGATGAATATTGTACGTCGATATCCGCTTTAAAACAAATAAAAATAGATAACTTATTAGATTTCATATTTGTGCACTTAGGATTACGAAAATTAGACATCGATACCGCTATACAATTTGAGAATACAATTAGGAAGCAGTCATATCCAACTTATGAGGACTTTACAGAATTTCTACGTGAACAGTTTAAAATATTAAAACGCACAACGCCCTGCAAAAAAAGCATCGCAAGCGTCGCACGGCAGCACTCTGTCGCTAGTTACGCGAGCGCCCCGCGTGCGTCACAGTCACCGCGAGTCCCGCGCACATTCATTATCAATGAAGGCACAGCGCCTAGTAACAAACATTGTTCATTTTGTAATGCGATTGATCATCAACAATTATATAATTGCCCGAAATTTAAAATTCTTTCGCCTCTTAATAAATATAAACATATAAAATCTATAAACGGTTGTGTAAACTGTTTAAGTTTGATACACACAGTATTTAAATGTAACTCAACTCATAATTGTAAATTTTGTAATAAACGCCATAATACACTTCTCCATATTAATAATTACCGCACATCTACGTCGAGTAATTATCTTCAAAATAATAATTCTTCAGATAATGAAAATGCACAAAATAATTTATTAAATAAAAACGAACAAAATACAATATCTCAAAACTCAACTTCCTTGCTATCTAACTCGACCGTGTGTCACAACATACTTCTTAGCACCGCGCAAGTTTGTGTTCGAGGAGCTAATAACAATAATTATTACACTGTTCGTTCACTGATAGATAACGCATCGCAACGTAATATAATAACTACCGCTTGTTGTAAACAATTAAATTTAAACATAATTCCGCTTTCTAATTCGTTTGTTAAGGGTATCGGTTTATCGTCGCGTCCTATTAAGGGCTATGTAAACTTACAGATTCGCTCAAAAAATAATAAATTTAATTTTAATATAAACGCATTAGTACTTGATTGTATTACCGATAGGATACCTTTAGATTATATTGATACTTCCGTAATGCAGCACTTAATCAATATTCCGCTTGCCGATGAGCACTGGTATAAACCAGGAGAAGTACAGCTTTTATTAGGAGCACAGCTGTTCCCATATATACTTCTCGGTGGTAAGATAATTGCACCTCCAGCGCCCCCCGCTATAGAAACTGTTTTCGGTTATATTCTTATGGGTGAAGTACCGAGCGCTATTCACGATAATAATAATTCACATCACGACTTACTCCTTAGGTCGCCTCAAGACGATACATCTGCTTCTTTTCTCATATCTAATGATTATTCGTTGGATCGCTCGCTTTCCAAATTTTGGGATCTTGAAGAGATTCCATCGCAAACAATTTTAAGTTCACAAGACATAGAGTGTGAAAAATTATTTTCGACAGCCGTTTCACGCGATTCATCTGGACGTTACTCGGTCGGTTTACCCTTCAGTAGGACTCCACATGAATTAGGTAACTCACGTGCATCAGCGCAACGACGGTTACTATTTTTAGAACGCAAACTTCAAAACAATAACATTCGCGATAGTTATAATAAAGTTTTTAAAGAATATCTCATTTTAAATTATATCTCAGAAATTCCACCAAATACTTCTGAGGAAGGATATTTTATTCCGCATCATGCAGTTATTAGCAGTGATAAAAATACGACTAAAATTCGTCCCGTATTAGATGCTAGCGCTAAATGTCATAATGGTGTATCACTTAATGATATCTTACATGTTGGCCCAAATTTACAAACAGATATATTTATGCTCCTGCTTAACTTTCGCTTATTTCCAATCGCTGTAACCGCAGATATAAAGCAAATGTATTTGCAAATTTTAGTTAACGAGGAACATAGAAAATATCAAAAGATATTATATCGCTTTGATGCTGCCGAACCCATCCGCGAATACCAGTTTAACCGTGTTACTTTTGGTTTGAAATCAAGTCCATATCTGGCAATGCGTACAATCCGCCAACTATGTAATGACGAACGCGATAATTATCCGCAAGCCGCCGCCATTGCTGAAAAAGATTTCTATATGGACGATCTAGTGTGTTCCATTATTGATGAAGACGCCGCTATAAAAATTTCTAATCAGTTGATTAATTTGTTTAAATCTGGTGGGTTCGAATTATTGAAATGGTCCAGCAACAGTAACGCAGTTTTAGAAAATATCCCTTCCGAAGTTAAGCTATCTCCTGTTGAATTTGATAAATCTGAAACGCATAAGATATTAGGCTTAGAATGGAATCCTTCCGATGACGTATTTATATTTAAAGTCAATGAAGATACTCGTGACTGTACTAAACGCAATATTCTCTCGCTTATTGCACGTTTATGGGATGTTTTGGGGTTAGCGGCACCTGTCGTGCTTTTCGCAAAATTATTAATCAAACAATTGTGGCTTGAACGTGTTAATTGGGACGAAAATCCGCCCGCTCATATTATTAATTTATTTGAAAAACTTAAATATCAGTTACCGCTTCTTAGTTCTCTTAAAATACCACGCCACTTGCAAGTGTTTAAAGACTCGCTTGTTAATATTGTAGCATTCGCTGACGCAAGCCTTAAGGCTTATGGCTGCGTCATATATTTACATGTGACCGATCCATATGGTAACATACATGTACGCTTAGTTTGTGCAAAGTCTAAAGTTTCACCAGTTAAAATAGTCTCTTTAGCACGCCTTGAATTATGCGCCGCTGTGTTAATGTCTAAATTAACAAAAACTGTTAATGACTCTTATAACGCTCGTTTTAAGATTAATAATATTTTCGCATTTTCGGATTCAGAGATAACTTTGTCCTGGATCAATTCGTCTCCGCATCGCTGGAATATTTTTATTAGTAACCGCATCGCTAAGTGTCAGGAAAATTTAGATCCTAAACATTTCTTTCACGTCGCAGGCTCAGAAAATCCTAGTGATTGCTTGTCACGAGGACTTTTACCTGAGCAACTAATTTCTCATAATCTGTGGTGGCAAGGTCCTCCGTGGCTCCAGTTTCCTGTATCTACTTGGCCTCTTAGATCTGTAACCTCCACTAGATTAGAAGAACTACCTGAACATAAATCCGTTACTGCTACAACTATTAGCTCTACTCCGCAAGTTCTTTGTGAACTTTCTCTCAAAATTTCTTCGTATAATAAATTACTACGCGTCATTGTTTATATTCTGAGAGCTTTACGCATTTTACATCGACCGACTAATTTTCTTGTTAAGGCAAACGATTTAAATACCGCTGAAAATTACTTAATTCGCGCAGTTCAAAATAATAATTTTTCTGATATCATTCACCGCTTAAATAATCATAAGTTACCTCATGGCAATTTAAGAAAACTTGATCTTTTTCTAGACGAAAACCGAATCATAAGAGTTGGAGGTCGCTTATCGAATTCCAACTTACCGTTTGACGCTCAACACCCGATTTTAATGCCTAGAAAAGACCACGTAATTTTTCTTTTAATTGACTATTATCACCGCGCACACTGCCATACGGGCGCTCATTTGCTAAGTTCAATTATTCGACAAAGATTTTGGATAATTTCCGCTAGAAATGTAATACGGCAACGCATACACAAATGTAACTTTTGCTTTAAATGTGTACCTGTACTACCAAGTCCAAAAATGGCTGATTTACCATCATATCGGGTTCGAGAAACGAAAGCTTTCGTACACACTGGTGTAGACTACTGTGGACCTATTAATATCACTCTATGTAGGCGCAGAGGTCAAAAGGGTCAAAAGGCATATATTTGTTTGTTTATATGTCTAGTCACAAAAGCCGTTCACATCGAATTAGCACCTGACTTAACGTCGGATTCATTCTTAAACGCATTCAAACGCTTCATTTCCCGCAGAGGCCCGGTCGCTAACATATACTCCGATAACGGTACAAACTTTATTGGGGCTAAAGCAAAGCTCGATCAGCTATACAAATTTCTATCATCGCAATCTTATTCAAAAATAATCGAGGAAGAGTTAGCTACTCGTCGTATTCAGTGGCATATGATTCCACCTCGCGCACCCCATTTCGGTGGAATTTGGGAATCGAATATAAAAAGTTTAAAAACACATTTATCTAGAGTGGTAGGTACTCAGCTATTAACGTACGAAGAACTGTCAACCGTTCTTACGCAGATAGAAACGATTCTGAATTCGCGTCCATTGTCGCTTTTATCAGAACATCCTTATCCGGAACCGCTTACTCCAGCGCACTTTATAATGGCATCTCCGCTTACATTTTTGCCTGCTTGCAATGTAACTGACGAGACTTCTACAAGTCTCGTTTGCAGAAAACTATTGCTAGATCAGATGGTACAATCATACTGGAAAAAGTGGCATTTGGAATATTTACATACCTTGCAAATAAGACAAAAATGGCATGACAAGAAATCTAACGCTATTCAAATAGGAACCGTAGTAATTATTCATGAAAACGATATCCCACCTTTACGTTGGCCGATGGGAGTCATAGTCGAAGTATATCCCGGGTCCGACGGCATTACTAGAGTTGCCTTAGTGAAGACCGCCAGTGGCTATTTAAAACGCCCTGTAATTAAATTAAGTCCACTACCTTCTCAATAATTTTCGCATTTATTAATTTTATTTTCGCACTTTTCATATATATAATCCGCATATTTTAATATTTTTTCGCATATCAACATATTCGCATTTACTATAAGGTAACGTTTGGTACTAAACCTCTTACTCTGTGAAACGCATTTAAAAAGTTTAACGCATTCTTTTTTTGTATTTGTTTTTTGAGAAAATTCATTTTCTCAACGCGGGGGAGGATGTTGGCGCGCATTATTGC
>JACEII010000007.1:496912-522034 GCA_014332785.1 Antheraea mylitta
GGTGGGTTCGAATTATTGAAATGGTCCAGCAACAGTAACGCAGTTTTAGAAAATATCCCTTCCGAAGTTAAGCTATCTCCTGTTGAATTTGATAAATCTGAAACGCATAAGATATTAGGCTTAGAATGGAATCCTTCCGATGACGTATTTATATTTAAAGTCAATGAAGATACTCGTGACTGTACTAAACGCAATATTCTCTCGCTTATTGCACGTTTATGGGATGTTTTGGGGTTAGCGGCACCTGTCGTGCTTTTCGCAAAATTATTAATCAAACAATTGTGGCTTGAACGTGTTAATTGGGACGAAAATCCGCCCGCTCATATTATTAATTTATTTGAAAAACTTAAATATCAGTTACCGCTTCTTAGTTCTCTTAAAATACCACGCCACTTGCAAGTGTTTAAAGACTCGCTTGTTAATATTGTAGCATTCGCTGACGCAAGCCTTAAGGCTTATGGCTGCGTCATATATTTACATGTGACCGATCCATATGGTAACATACATGTACGCTTAGTTTGTGCAAAGTCTAAAGTTTCACCAGTTAAAATAGTCTCTTTAGCACGCCTTGAATTATGCGCCGCTGTGTTAATGTCTAAATTAACAAAAACTGTTAATGACTCTTATAACGCTCGTTTTAAGATTAATAATATTTTCGCATTTTCGGATTCAGAGATAACTTTGTCCTGGATCAATTCGTCTCCGCATCGCTGGAATATTTTTATTAGTAACCGCATCGCTAAGTGTCAGGAAAATTTAGATCCTAAACATTTCTTTCACGTCGCAGGCTCAGAAAATCCTAGTGATTGCTTGTCACGAGGACTTTTACCTGAGCAACTAATTTCTCATAATCTGTGGTGGCAAGGTCCTCCGTGGCTCCAGTTTCCTGTATCTACTTGGCCTCTTAGATCTGTAACCTCCACTAGATTAGAAGAACTACCTGAACATAAATCCGTTACTGCTACAACTATTAGCTCTACTCCGCAAGTTCTTTGTGAACTTTCTCTCAAAATTTCTTCGTATAATAAATTACTACGCGTCATTGTTTATATTCTGAGAGCTTTACGCATTTTACATCGACCGACTAATTTTCTTGTTAAGGCAAACGATTTAAATACCGCTGAAAATTACTTAATTCGCGCAGTTCAAAATAATAATTTTTCTGATATCATTCACCGCTTAAATAATCATAAGTTACCTCATGGCAATTTAAGAAAACTTGATCTTTTTCTAGACGAAAACCGAATCATAAGAGTTGGAGGTCGCTTATCGAATTCCAACTTACCGTTTGACGCTCAACACCCGATTTTAATGCCTAGAAAAGACCACGTAATTTTTCTTTTAATTGACTATTATCACCGCGCACACTGCCATACGGGCGCTCATTTGCTAAGTTCAATTATTCGACAAAGATTTTGGATAATTTCCGCTAGAAATGTAATACGGCAACGCATACACAAATGTAACTTTTGCTTTAAATGTGTACCTGTACTACCAAGTCCAAAAATGGCTGATTTACCATCATATCGGGTTCGAGAAACGAAAGCTTTCGTACACACTGGTGTAGACTACTGTGGACCTATTAATATCACTCTATGTAGGCGCAGAGGTCAAAAGGGTCAAAAGGCATATATTTGTTTGTTTATATGTCTAGTCACAAAAGCCGTTCACATCGAATTAGCACCTGACTTAACGTCGGATTCATTCTTAAACGCATTCAAACGCTTCATTTCCCGCAGAGGCCCGGTCGCTAACATATACTCCGATAACGGTACAAACTTTATTGGGGCTAAAGCAAAGCTCGATCAGCTATACAAATTTCTATCATCGCAATCTTATTCAAAAATAATCGAGGAAGAGTTAGCTACTCGTCGTATTCAGTGGCATATGATTCCACCTCGCGCACCCCATTTCGGTGGAATTTGGGAATCGAATATAAAAAGTTTAAAAACACATTTATCTAGAGTGGTAGGTACTCAGCTATTAACGTACGAAGAACTGTCAACCGTTCTTACGCAGATAGAAACGATTCTGAATTCGCGTCCATTGTCGCTTTTATCAGAACATCCTTATCCGGAACCGCTTACTCCAGCGCACTTTATAATGGCATCTCCGCTTACATTTTTGCCTGCTTGCAATGTAACTGACGAGACTTCTACAAGTCTCGTTTGCAGAAAACTATTGCTAGATCAGATGGTACAATCATACTGGAAAAAGTGGCATTTGGAATATTTACATACCTTGCAAATAAGACAAAAATGGCATGACAAGAAATCTAACGCTATTCAAATAGGAACCGTAGTAATTATTCATGAAAACGATATCCCACCTTTACGTTGGCCGATGGGAGTCATAGTCGAAGTATATCCCGGGTCCGACGGCATTACTAGAGTTGCCTTAGTGAAGACCGCCAGTGGCTATTTAAAACGCCCTGTAATTAAATTAAGTCCACTACCTTCTCAATAATTTTCGCATTTATTAATTTTATTTTCGCACTTTTCATATATATAATCCGCATATTTTAATATTTTTTCGCATATCAACATATTCGCATTTACTATAAGGTAACGTTTGGTACTAAACCTCTTACTCTGTGAAACGCATTTAAAAAGTTTAACGCATTCTTTTTTTGTATTTGTTTTTTGAGAAAATTCATTTTCTCAACGCGGGGGAGGATGTTGGCGCGCATTATTGCATAGTCATGTTTCCGAACGTACAAGCATCCCTTCCGCCTCCTTTCTTTTTTTCCTACCAATCATCTGTCACTTACGCCACGATCCTTACCGCGGACGCAACAAAAAACGCTCTCTTCATACGCAAGAATTGGTAGTCACCCATTACTACTATTCTAAAATATTTTGTAAAAAGCGCATAGACACTGATTCATATATAGTGCACAATATATATCGCCGCGAGTGAAGTGAAGGGAAACCAGCAGAATCAACACCGGTGAGTCCGCATCCCTTATTTCGCAAAAACCCCCCCCTTTGAACCAGCACCTTTACGCACAAAACAGCACTAAAAACCGGAAAATAAATAGTCTATCAAATTAACCAAATTTAATGAAACATATAAATATGTGTGCTACCAAGAGATGTATTGGAAGTCGGTGCCAACCGAAAATCATATCATCTACATCTAGGTACAAAGGCACCGACACACGAAATTTACTTTATTGTACATTTGTAATCGGAATTAAGTTAGACAGGTACATTTATTCGTGAAGGTTACATATTTTTAACATTAATATAAATTACATTATTTTTTCCTGTAATCAAACTTTAACTTTCCTGTAACTGTGTAAGAATACTTTATGTGTTTTGTAATGGTGGAACAAAGTTAGCAACGACTGATCATGCGAGCTAACTGGGTACTGATTAATGTTTTCCTTGATAGCACGCAGACATTTAATCTACAACTGCCGGTAATCAAGGTTTCAACCTCCATGTTACTCCTTGTGGTTTCATGTTATCATACGTCACGGATCATTAATCACTTAATTATGACGAGTAATCAATATACTAAATTAAGATGTCAACAACTTGCTGGTGTGAGAACTTTTACTTATAGCACCACTAACAACTGCCCTACTATTTTGTCTGTGTTTGTATAAGTCTAAATGATAATTCCACTATCTTCCCGTAATTCTAAAGGTTAATGCAGGATACACCTGTAAAGCTCTAAGGTGGCAGAATTTTTTTAACGTCAAACTTCTTCAGCCTTCAGACTTCTTCTTATTTATTCATTATAATACTATTATTTATAATTATTTATTATCCAGTTATAACGATTTTTGGTTTAAACAAAATTATGGATTCGCGTTACCGATGACTTCAAAATGCTCGTGACGTATTGCGCTTGCTTCAGGCAGTCTAGCGACGCATAGTATAGCAGCCCATAATATTTTTGATTAATTGGTAAACTGTATACATATGTATATAATCACTAACTAATCCACGCAACTTCGTCTGCGTCAAACCGGTTACCTAACATTTACAACTGTATTCCCAAACTCAAAAAAGCTTAAAAAATCTAGAAACCGATTACACCGACTCACACCGTTTCCAATTGTGAAACCATGCAATTCAGGGTCTCAGAACATATCTAGTTGGTATAGTCAGTGACTTATGCGTGTGTGGAAGAAATTTATATCAGGTGGACGTAGCGTCTTCTGTATAACATCGATAACTTCGTTTTGTTTGAAATATTAACAACCGTTGAATTATTTGGGTATTGCTCATACAAAAATACTAAGATCGCGAATAAAACACGGGAGGTTGTGGTTAGGGAAGTGAAAATTTGGTTATAGGTATTTTTTGATGGCAGATAAAAAAAAAAGAAAAATTCTAATCACTTAGAGGTATAAAATATACTTTAAAATTTCATAGAAATCGGTGGAGCCGTTTCCGAGTTCGAACATAAACATTATGACAAGAGATGTTTGTATATTAGGTTACTTAGAGTGTCAATAAGACAAAATTGTCTTTTAATAAAAGTTTCTTATTTTTTATAAAATTTTAATTTAACGATTATGAAATTTAAATAATTCCGACTTTAACGGATTTAAAACTCAAACGGTATACAAATATTCCATTGTTTTGAGTTTCCTTTTCCGTGGGCTTCGTAGTAAGCAACTTTATATTTATAGTTGTATTTTAGTCTAAATTATATATTACAACCTGTGTTATTCTTACGTACAATGTATAAGTTAAAATTACTGCAAAGTTTTATTAAAACCCGTCGAGTAATTTTTACAAGAAATAACATACATTAATCCTTCCTCGGAAACTTTATATATATAATAACACCAATAATAATAAAGTACGAGCTGAAACTTCAACTATTTGACTTTCAATGAAAACCTTAACTTGAAAATGTTAGTAATTAAAATAGTAATGCTATTGTGAAGGCTGGAATATTTTCACGCGACAATAACAAAGATGTACATTTTAGCTTGATTAATAACGTTAATATAGTATAGTATAATCTTACTTTATAAAATGCATCGTTTACAATCGATTACACTGCAGCGAGCGTCAAATAAACAGACGTACATACTCTCTAAAAACATTATCCTCCTTTTACGCAATCAAATAATTGTAAAAACTCTAATAAATTAATATAGTCAAGCGATAAAGCATGAGGAGCCGAAGCGATTAAATCTCTAAATGTATAAATCGCTGGCAGTGAGACTGTACATCAAATTTAGCAAATGCTCACCCGTAGTAGTTCTTGACCCACATAGCGGCCGACATCTGACTGCATAACCTCACTTTTGCCTATAAAACATTTCTGTATGAATTTTATGATAGCTCACGTACAGTTTTAGTGAAATATGTATTTGTAATAATCATGTTCTACGTTAATATTAGACTAAGACTGTACATAGGTACTTAAATACTGAAATGTTTAAGACGAGCAACGTCTTTACTTTCGCCATATAAACATGATGTGTTTAATGACACACGATAGAAGTGATACTTTTATATAACACTTTTAATTCAAAAAATACAACAAACAGTGAACGGCACGCGGTGTTCCCACGTGGTCACGCAACCAAGTGCTAACTGCGGTCCAGTTTGCTTAACTTCGGTAACGAGAAACGATGTTTTCAACACTCTACTCGACACAGTGTTTACCCCCACCACATAGGCACACTAAAAGGTTTCGGATCAGAATTACAAATGTATCAGCAGTTTTAGTTTTAAATAATTTCTAAGTCATTATTATTATCTTACTATCTACACAGTTAGGTAAGCGTAAACAAATTCCATATAAAAAACGACTGAATCGCACATCATGATTCCTCGCTAACATAGGCATTTACAGTTCGGCCTTTCTGTAATTCTTGGTTTCTGTCAAGCAGTCCGAATCAGATACCTCTGTACTATTGCTACTTTTCCCCTACATTTTGTATGATACCTTACTCCTTAAGGTTGTAGTATTATGTTACATGCATTATTACATTCTTCAATAAATAAACTATGAAGTGTAAAAAGATTTTTTTTGATCCCTCTGATGTATAATAGAAGAGTCAGATATTACATGTTAAGACAAATAATCTCTTAAGTTTTAGAATATAAACATAAATTTGAATTATTTTATAGTGTTCACAAACATAATTCTATTAAATAATCCATCCATACAGTCGAATCTTTTTAATCACGGTTTCGGCATTAAAAATGATAAGTTTTTCTGTATTCGCTGCTGAAAATGTAATTAACCCTGATACAAAATTAGTAATATATAACTTAGGAGTTGTTATGATAGTCGACTATGAAGTTAGCGCTAAATATTTATAAAGTAACTAAGTTTGTGTTTAAACCTAATGTTCTTTGACAAAAACCGCCGCCGCAAAACTTTACAAAATACTGTGTGTCGCTATGACCTTTGATATAAGCCGGGATGGTGAGTGCGTTGATCTTTATAATCAACTTTATCTCATATGTATTCAATTAAACAGTTTCGAAATTATTCTGATGCTGAACTCAAAACTTAAATAGAAATATAATCCGAGTTCTTTTCCGAAGCCGTGGTAGTTTTGGTAGTTCATAAGTGCTATCTCAGGGCCTAAATTGAATAAAGATTGTTTTGATTTTGATTATGAACCTTGGAACACATAACCTATATGCCTATTCCTATGGTTATGGAAGCTATTCCCCGCGAATAAGGAGATTTGACAGACGGACTGACAATGAAAATAGGTGTACTAAAATATTTATTCATGGTACATTTTTTTACACTATGAATTTCATTATAATCTACTAATAGATGGCGCTGCAGGACATCAGCTACTGCACCGTTATACTGATTATCAAAAAGATTAGAATGCATGCAGAATATTTACACTAAATTATTTATTTCTTTAATTGGTTTACAATCATTATCATACCGGTCGGTTCTAAAAAAATATTACTTCGATTATTGATTATTATGTCCATTTTTTTAAACACAACTTGCATAATACATATCAATTTAGAAATGAAGACATTTTAATGCTGAAAACGTAAACCAAGTTTAAAATATTTCAAAAATATAAATTAACAATTCTTATGCCTGATTATGTAAATAGTATTGTGCTAAAAATATCTAGGTTTTTGTATTTATTATGTAAGTTACTTATTCTGGAGATTGGAGAATTTATACCTAAAACAGTTTTTTTTTTAAAGGAGAATTGAGAAGGTTAACAGAATGACTATGACATCTAAAAGGACTCTTAAATCAAAAAGTAATTATGTACTATAGCTGAAAAATATCTATAACCAATAACATACATTCATCAAAATAATGATTCATGGCTGAAAATTATATCCATTCGGGTTTTAAAATTGTCAAACGGACAGGTCGTATAGTACACTAGCCTCTGCCCGCGACTTCGTTCGCGTGGAATAGATACACTAACACGCTGCAATTCTCAAAAGGAAAAAGCATCCCGATTTTGAAACATTTTTCATCTGTGTTCCTCTCCTAATGGTCTTAGCGTGATGATATATAGCCTATAACCATTCTCGATGAATGAGCTATATAGCACTGATAGAATTATTCAAATCGGACCAATAGTTCCTGAGATTACCGCCCACGTCACAAACTCACAAACTATACCTCTTTATAATATTAGTATAGATAGTATGGGCTAGTATAGATGAGCTTACCGCATTGTGCTACATATCGGAAAATTCACGTTAGAGTTATTCGGATTAAAAAGGAGGAAATATAGTTATTGCAACGTATTAAAAGGTAGTAAACCTATTAAAATCGTATATCAATCATAATTCACTGTACGAGTATCCTCCAAAGCGACGGCAAGTGAAATTGTGATCAAATGCTGAAATTTATTAGTATAAAGAAATACAGAAATTTGCTGCAGAATATTGTCAGCGGTGACCGACTGGCTTTAAACATTCAACGCACTGACCCAGATACAGAATTAAATCGTTTATTATAACCCGAACATCTGATTTACAAACACATATGCGATTTTACAGCGACCATTGGGCAATATTTTTGTTATACATACCAGCTGAAATTCCGGGCGTCGCGTGCGTTATGAATAGAATTCGTTAATCATTCGAAAGACCCTCAGCTGGGCAAAGGTCCCTCCTACAATGGAGTCACAACAGCTTCGAAAGCATTGAAAATTCAATCCTTTATATCAATTATGGGAACACAAACACGCTTGTCATTCGCTCTTCTTATAAACTTCAGTTTTTGATAGACTTTAGTATCATACACGAGATGAAGACTTAGTTATCGTTAAGATATTTGAACCATAGTCTCATTTGATATTAATTTTGATTTATGATTTTTTTAATGATTTAAGATGGTATAAATAAAAAAAAAACTGGGAAGAAATCTGACAAACCATTCTTTTTTTTATATATCATATAGGAGGCAACCGAACAGGCGGGTCACCTGTTGTTAAGCGATCACCGCCGCCCATAGACACTAGCAACCCCAGAGTAGTCGCAAGTTCGTTGCCAGCCTGTGTTTGTGGAAATGGAGAGGGAATAGAGGAGAGGGGAAGAGAAAAGAGAGGGGAGGGGAGATGGGTCTCCGGCGCTCTTACTGACCGAACGAAACGCAACAATACCAGCACTGTTACTTCACGTCGGGTTTCTGTGAGAGGGTGGTACTACCCCGGACAAGCTGAAACCAACAATAGCTTCAACGTGGCTATACCACGTGTAAGTGCGTAAAAGTTCTAATGCGATAGACTCAGAAAAGTTGTAAACGTAGAGTTAAATACTAATGTGGATGCTAATTTGCATTTCCGCCTGGAATTGATTGACCATCACTACATCTAACTATTATTCAAGTAACGTAGAGTTAGATAAATAAATAGAGAAGAATTGTACGACATACGATAGGAAAGAATAAAATAAAAGAACAAATGAAAATGACAATAACAAAAGAAAGAAGCACGCATAAAAAGATATACACGTGAATACTACCAAAAATGTCTAGGATAATGTCGTAGGTGAAAGGGGACAAATAAAAAGATGGTAAACACGCTAAGCATAGAAAGAACTAACTGGCTCTCATGTTCTGCTTCTGGAATAATTTATAAGCTGTTGACGACAGATAATCTACCTTGAGACTACCAAACCTAGACAAGTATTGAAAGAGGTCTACCACCTAGCTGTAGATTCATTGTATGTTTTTTCTGTGTTGCAAAACACGTCATTAAAGGTGTACTAACTACAGATGAAAGGGTATTTACGGATACAGTGATAGATTTCAAAATTGTAAGTGGCGAGTCTGTCCATATTATATTTAAATATAATGTATTTCTTCCGAAAGCTCTATAACACTCAATGATGATGTCCTCCTCGACGTATCAGTCAACGGTGAACCTTGTTAGTTTTGGGAATGAAAACGAAGTGGCTCTCGAAACCAAACCAAAACCAAACCTGGGCACCGTATTTATTATGTGCGCATCAACACATTTGAGTTAAAATTATATTTATAAAATACTTGAAGAGTCAGTCGCGTTCATGTGTTCAGTTAGGTTGCACAACACCAATGTAACACATTCAATAATTGTGACCTAACAAATAACTTTATTCCCACGAAATGGTAACCCAAAAACATATGTAAAGTACTTTCTCCTAACCCATAAAATACTCACAACAAAATGTTGATATTGTCTAAAATGAACGGACATTTAAAACGCTAAAACTCTGTAAATAACATAATTATTCAAGCCCGATGGGACGGAACATTTATCATTAATTCCCTCTGTCACATCTTTCCCCGAGTCCAGAAGTTTCTCCAACTTTCCTTCCGGCTTCTCGTATAATTTTTAACATAATTTTTTGTATCGGAGTCGCCGCTCAAACGATGAAAGGATGCCTCGTGATCTCTTTTTATGTTTCTTTCTTGTACTCATTAAAACTTTTTTTTTATATAAAATTCCTAATTAAATTCATGTCGTCCTAGTAATATAAAATACTCGATATTTCGACAACGGCTTTCACTTTTACTGTCGCATATCAATTGTAATAAATTTTACAACGCCATCTAGTGATGAATTATAGTAAAATAGATAACAAAAACTTTCTGTATGAAAAAAATTACTTACGCGTGACAACGTGTGCAAATAATGTATGAATAAACAAAGTATAAAACAAGATGAAAATGAACACTGTCACCAGATCTTACATTTAAGCACTTTGTAAAAGACTCTTTAGAAGAATATCTCGGCTACAATATCACTACGCTTTTCCACAAGTGTTAAGCAGTTTTCAACAAATTTAATAGAGATACCTTTAAAGCAAAAGCATATATAGGCTAGGCAGTAAGACGGAGTTAAAATACATTATAATGGAATCTTCTTGATTTAAAAAATGGAGCCCGTCATAAAGACTTCCAACAGAAATGAAAACACCAAACATTGAAATAACTGTGTTCTCTTTTGAATTTTTAAATGAAGTATCTTAAATTTCATAATTTATATATTGAAACTATGAACACAAGTCTGGTATACACTTTATTGAAACTCCGAACAATAATTATATACATTTTTATTAATTAATCAAATAGTAACGGGCAATCCAGCCTAGCTCGGTTCTTTAAAAGACATTATTAAATTAAAATAAAATGTTAGGTGTGTCTTACAAGGTTAGCATTTTGTATAAAAAAAAATATTAAAAGAATCTCTTTTGCTTTTTGTTTAGACGGATTTTCAAAGCAGCCGATTTCAATCTGAGCTATTTTTGTTTTGACAGCGGCGGCAAAATTTACCTTTATATTCTAGCTATATTTTTTTATTGCCTAAACACTCAGTTTAAAAAGTTTTCTATGAATAAAATCTAACTAGATCGATTTATCGTCCCCGAAACTACCTACATACTAAGTTTCACGGAAATAAATAACGCCGTTTCCGAGATCTTGATTATATAACAATATAAAAATATACAGGAATTACTCGTTTAAAGGTATTAGATAAATAGATAGATAAATATAATGGGCTGGACAATTTCAATGCAAAACATCAATATTATACACATGTCGCTATACGTCGATAGTCTGACAACATGACAGTGAAAAGTCTTACAGAACAGAAGTCTTAGAAACAGAATACAATATTAAAGAAAAACAATTTTTTCTATAAATGTCTTACTAATAACCACTCTAACTGTTAAAGCCTTTTAGGAAATCCTTATCGCTCAGCGTCATTCGACTATTTTCGTGACATCAGAACATAAAGACGACTTGAGCGTAAATTATATGGTAATGTTATTCATACATTGACGCCACTTGCCTACTAAACGTTTGCAATATATTCAAGCCTTAACAAGAAAACTGTATCGTCTAAAACTACAATCAGTAAGCCGTTAAATTATACGACAATTAATAGCGAGTATTAATTTTTACTAATATTTAACAATCAAGAGTTGCCCTGCTTAAAAACTAATCTTTGAATGTAGTAATTATTACTTAGTTAATGCGGGGTATCGTCGACTGAAGACAGGGTTGACTGCTCCACGAGATTACCACAAAGAGCCGAACAGTGAATACCTTTTTTTTTTTACGTGGGTAAATCCCTTATGGATACCCACCCTCCCGGGGGAGAGAGTGGGTTATGTCCGACTCGCACGGACTAAAACCCCACGGTGTACCGACAGACCGTGGTGTTGGGGCGGCAAGGGATCGTTCTATGCTATTCCCCTTGAATAGCCGCCCCAACGGTCCACCCGGCGGAAGGTTGCCGCCGGGCTCCTACCTATAGAGAGGCAGCTGGGTACACGCCAGTTGCCCCCTCTCGTCCGCCGGATCTGTGCAATGAGGGGATGAGCCCCCCGACTACATACCCTCAGGTCCGGCTACGGTGGCAGGAGGAGTTGGGCAAAGCGCCGCCTCCTCCTGCCGGTCCTCCTATAGTGAAGACGGTCACTGAGGGCGTCCGCCTCGCGGGTCCTCTCCGCTGCCTCCTTTTGCGAGATGACTTCCTCGCAAAAGGAGGCCACTGCTCGCCACGCCTGTTCACTGCCGAGCATGGACGAGACCACGCTCGGCAGCGATAAATCCTCTCCTACCACCGCCACCAGAGTGCGGCGCTCCACCTCCCATGCAGCACACTCAGAGAGAGTGTGCTGTGCGGTGTCTTCCTCAGTGCCGCACTCCTGGCAGACGGCGGTCAGCTCCCTGCGAGCGATCCGGTGCAGGTACCACCCGAAACAACTGTGTCCGGTCAGCACCTGCACCAGCCTGAACGACAGGGAGCCCCATTTCCTCTCATCGACGGTGTGCCTCCCGAAGCGCGCGTCCGCCAGGTCCTGCATCCACCTCCCTATAGCCTCTTCTCGCATTTCCCGCCTTTTAACTTCTATCTCCCTGGGAGCCGGCGGCTCCCTACTACGCTTCCTCGCCGCCGTGAATTCGTACACGGCGGCGAGCACCCCAGCTTCCAGCTCCCAGGGAAGGGAGCCGGCAAGCGTAAAGGCCGCCGCCGATGACACCGTCCGGTATGCCCGGATTACCCTCAGTGCCACCGTACGCTGCGTACTACGCAACGCGCGCACGTTGGTGGCACCGAGGGCATCAGCCCAGATCGGTGCCCCGTAGGCGGCCATCGCCCACACGACTCCCATGAAGAGTCGACGGCACCCGGCACCCGGCCCCCAATATTGGGGAGCAACCGGCCGAGTGCCGCCGCTGCCCTAGCAATTCGCGGCCCGAGCCCCACCAAACCGCCAGCGCCCGTCCAGGGTGAGGCCCAGGTACCTCATGTGGGCACCCACCTTGATCCGGGCGCCCTCCACAATAATGTGGGCCCCAGGTGGTGGCCCCCGCCGAGGCCCATGAAAGAGTATGGCCTCAGTCTTCTCGAGGGCCACCCTGAGGCCCAACCTTTTTATGCGCCTGACCACGAGGGTTGTGACCATCGTGGCCAGGCGCTCTACCTCTTTCCAGTCACCCCCCCGGGCTACGACTAGGGTGTCATCCGCGTAACAGATTAGGCGCGCTCCATACGGGAGCGCGCCGCGGAGCACCCAGTCGTAGCCCACGAACAGTGAATATCTATGTTAACGAGTTACCATGTCGCGCGACTCGGTCGCACGGACAGCTCCATCTGCATTAATCGCGTATATATAATTAGGTTAAGCAGTGTTATTAGGATTAAAAAGTTTTAAAAATGAAACTCAGACGCACAAGTGTTTTAAATATGATAGAATATTAATTAAATATACATTGTACAATATATTATTTTAATACGTATTGTAGTGTGATCGCATATGATATAATATAGTTATTATGAATAATTATGTGTCCCACGCCATTGATATTATAACCAAAAAGCTGTAGATACGTTACTTACGTGATATTTTGACAAAACAAATGGCTCGATAACGCACACATACGTAAAGTAATATCGTAACGCCACACTGTCTTAGATCAAATGTAGAAGTAAAATGGCATATTCTCAATATCGGTGGCGAAAAAGGAATAGTTATTTGTTACTTAGATGCGGGATTGCCTAACTAGGCAAGTTTTAACAAGGCGCTATCGAAGCGTTTATGACGTATCTATATAGTTATAATTATATCATTGGTACCATGCCATTTAAAATTAATTTATCTTTTATGTGACAATCAAATTCAAGATTTAATGTTAGTCAAATATTGTATCACGGTGATGTATATTAAATAGGAACGGATTCAAGGAAAACCGGGACGACAAAAACGAAACACAAACGAAAAACGAAAACAGGAGATACAGAACCATATTTAAAAATATTCAAAGCCATTAACTCTTCGCTTCCAGAGGACTTTTCAAGTAATCCGAGCTAGATATTACGTTAGTTAACAAACAAAAGGGGATAGATCCCTAAGTGCAATTGTAAGGGCTCCTGAATATGTAAAACAATAGTTAACAGTTTTCGAAAGCGTATATATTTATATTTTTTTAACTAATTGCTATAGGAATATTCTTACTTATATGTACTTATACTTATCCGTAGGGCCAGATGGCATACCTATTGAAGTATGGAAGTTTTTAAAAGTAGATGGATGGATGTGGCTGACTTTATTTTTTAATAAGATGTTACAGGAAGAAGCGATCCCAAATGAGTGGTGTTATAGCATAATAGTAACTATCTTTAAGAGTAAGGGTGATGTGCAGGACTGTAACAATTATCGAGGAATAAAGCTCATGTCGTATAGTATGAAGGCTTGGGATGAGACTGAAGTGACGTAGAATTAATTTGGGTTTATGCCTGGACGAGCGACAACCGATGCCATTTTTGCACTTCGGCAACTATGCGAAAAATACAGACGTGTACATAAGAACTTGCATATGGTGTTTGTTGATCTGGGAAAGGCATATGATCGAGTAACCCGAGATGTTTTGTGGTGGGCCTTGAAAAAGAAAAGAGTACCTACAACTTATTCGTGGTATGTACGGTCAAGCGAAAACACACGTTAGATCCGCAGCTGGAGTTACCGATGATTTCAATATGGTAGTAGGTTTACGCCAGGGTTCAACTTTAAGCCCTTATTTATTCCTTCTTGTTATGGATGCATTAACATCAGACATATAGGAGGATACACCTTGGTTTATGCTGTTAGCTGACGACATTGTTCTTATCGGAGAAGACGCTACCGATGTCCAGAGCAGGCTGGAAAAATGGCGAGAAAACCTGGAGAATGTCGGTTTAAAAATTAGTAGAACAAAAACTGAATACTTCTTTTGCGACTTTGGTGGTATATCTAGCTTTTCTCCTATAGCCTTAAATGGTGTATCTTTACCAGCTTGCTCCAATTTTCGGTTCAATTATACAAAACCACGGTGGCATTGATAAGGATGTGAGGAACAGGATAAATGCAGGATGGATGAAATGCCGAAATGTGTCTGGGGTAGCTTGTGAACCACGAATACCTTTGAAACTCAAGGGGAAAGTTTATAAAACTATGATAAGACCGGTCATGCTGTATGCATCTGAGTGCTGAGCTACAAAAGAAGCGGATGAGAGAAAATTACAGAATTGGCAGAGATGCGAATGTTAAGGTGGATGTGTGGTGTGACTAGAATGGATAAGATTAAGAATGAGTATATCAGAGGAAGTTTGGAAATAGCACCAGTGACAGAGAAGTTGAGAAGTAATAGGTTAGCATGGTATGGGCATGTCATGAGAAGAGGTGAAAACCATGTGACTAGAAAAATGTTGAGTATGATGGTGGATGGATATACGAGTAGAGGAAGACCGAAAAAGGTATGGATGGATTGTGTGAAAAATGATATGTGCGTAAAAGGTGTGAATACTGAGATGACATTTGATAGGTGAGAGTGGAAAAAGAAAACATGTTGTGCCGACCCTACTTAGGTGGGAGAAGGGTAATGATGATGGTGATGATGTGATACAGTACATTATATAACTTCTACAATTATCATATAATGAAATGTATTAATTCAAATAGCTAGATCTTATTCACCAGGTATTCTCGATAGGTTAACTCTATTTTATGCGAAAGAAACCGCGGGCAAAATATAATATAGACTATGTTTAACTTGTTCCGTAATCTGTAATTAGAGGGACATCCATTGTAAACGTAATCAAAAACTCAGGCCCCCCTCGGCAGTGGCTCAAGCCTAGGTCCGTTCCCTCGGCGTGGTTCCCTCGAGTGCGCTGCTCGTGCGATACAGTCATAAAAAATCTTACATCACTGCAACAACATTACACATATCCACCCCCACACACGTGCACGCATACACTCTTACACATGAAAGTGGAAGGGTTTTTTTTTCTTTCCCTTATCGAACTGAAATAGTTTAGAAAATTATCCTATACGAAATATATATAAGAGCTGTTGAGGGATATATGCTTGGTACACATATATGTTCCAACAACTCATGTATATATGAATAGTTAGCTAAGGTTAGTTCAGAAACGTCGCGAATTGCACGTATCAGGCAACAGCCCAAGCCGAGGTGTGCTGTGCATTCTTGAGTTAGTTGTCAAATAAAATCGGCTGAGTGCCCTAAACGCTCGCCTTAGCTGAAGCTGTTAAGACCTTGCTAGGTAGTCAGTTCGAGAAAAATAAAGTAAACAATGAATATATTGTTTTATGTCGTTGTGTGTTTACACAGAAATTTAATTTTTCTGTACTCCATAGTGCGGGCAATGAGATTCAATAATAAAAAGGAGTAAAAGTTTTTCTTTATGTATTAATATACAGGTATCCATTCAGTATAGTTTAGTTTAAAAATTAAGCTTTTATTTCTGTGCTAAATCGTTCGCGGAACCGATAGTTGTGTTGACAGATCCATGAGTTTGCCAACCGTTTCGATTTAGCTTCCATCGTCTAAGAATAACCGTCAGAACTTAGACTTTTTTTTCATCTCTCTACTAGTTTCACACAACAAGATTTCACTCGCGTATCTGTTCACAATTAAAAAATAAAAAATTGGACAAAATTGTCATTATAGTTTAATTTTTTTTAATGAATGCATTATGCACAAACTAACTAAATATACATACCAGCTTTTTCCCGCGACATTTTTTATTAATTTCATTGAATCTACCTCGAAAACTATACTTTTTCGTGGATAAAAGATATACTATGTGTTTTCGACACTTCTGATCAGAAAATACAAAATTTCATGATGATTGATTAATCAAGTTATGAAAGATGTTTAACATTCAGATATGGATATGACAAGTGTGATAATTTAATCTATAATCTGAACTAAATATCAGATACTGCAACAAACTAGTCGGCCCATGTTTTAGACTTAGTAAAAATAGTAATAGTCTTTTAGGTAATAGTGTTAGGTTACGTTAATTCCCAAAGCATGTAACCGATTTGCCCGACTGTTTAAACGCCAAGTCAAGCAGATTTTTGTATCAAAAGGCTATGTGGATCAATATGTAAACAATTGTCTGGAATTAAGTCCTGTCTGTGCATCCACTAACAACGGTTGTAAGGTATATTATTTATATATATTTACGTTAAAAAGATAAACCCGATCAAGTTTTTGCCGGTTCTTCTCGATGACTTGATTATGTTCTGAACCGGTGGTATAATTTGACATTCGTAAGCGCCTTATTAGGGTCTAAATTGATTAAATTATTTTTGATTTTGACTTTGCTAATAAAACAAAAACTAAGCCTACGCGTTAGGATCTAAACTGTGTTAAAAGATTCACAACAACAATTACCACCATAACATTCAAATAAATAAAGCGATATATATATATATATGTCTGCCATAGTGTATGTATCACTTAAAATTACTGAATAGATTCCGCATTTTTTTTTAAATAGTTTTATCCGATTGCTAAAAGGACTACACGTTCAACGCTATATGTTTTCTTATATTGTAAAAGTGGGGTAAACGGTGTCGTGCTTATGATTATTCTTCTGTACGTAATATGTTTTTTAAAATAATAAGCGATACATATGTTAGGAAAATCGTCGACTTTAGTAATATAAACACAAGAATCTTTTAGATATGTATATTATAGTTCAGACAACAATAAGTTACAGTAAAGCCAAAACAATATTATGTTTTTTCTACTATAGCAGCATAGAGTGGTTGGTAACATTGGAGGAAAATTGAAGAAAAAAGAAAAACTGGACAAGAAACTTTCTAATGAGGAAATGCAGTTGAATATTTCTAGAAAGATATTTCTCAAAATTTTGACATCAATTTTACATATCTATTTCCTAAAACATTTATTCTTAAAACTACAACCTAATTATTATGATATGAGCATATCTTAATAGACATATTTGTAACATACATTCATTTTAGTTTTTAAAGATGAAATAATATAAGATATTATTCCTTTTTTGATAAAAAAAATAATCTTCGAAATAATATGAATATATAGATAAGATCGGAGAATAAAATGTTATATCCATACAAAATGTTATCCAAATCTTATTCCCGTTTCCAATAAACCAATTACACGTAACAATATACATGACTATAATAGCTCACTTAATTTTATTAGGTTTCGAATAGAACATTCTAGATTCGAGAACGAAAATGGTTGTCGGGTAATATTATTAATAGAACCTCAGTAAATCGAAATTCGATAAATCGAAAACCTCTACAACTGGAGCTAATGATTGTTTACAGTACTCGATAAGTCGAAATAAATAGTATTTTCTTATAAGACATTTTACGACATATTTGCTATTAATAGCTTCGTAAAAACATATGTATTTGATGTAGAGTCATATACTAATATCAAGAATACGAATGTGACTTTTACCCCTAATTAAATGTATGCACAATTTTATAGTGATTGATTGAAAGTGGATGCGTAAAAACAAACTCTCATGCGTAGTTCTGATATTAGCTACGCTAAGGTCAATAACATTAGAAAAAAATTAGGTGTTTTCTATAGGCGCGTGAATTAAAAAAACACTAAGGGGATTCGTATGCGCATAACATTATCATATTGAACAATTCTCAATTTACCAAAATTGTTGTGTTATATAACAAGTTTTAAGTAACATTACGAGACACTAGCCTAGCATTAAATGATCTATTCTACTGAAGGAAAATCTATGAATTACAGCGGCATAAACTAAAAAGCCCACATGTACTAACTCGAGACCTTGCATTTCGTGTTGTATAGGAGTATAAATACTTGTAAGTTTAATATCACTGTAACTACAGCACACGACAACAGATGATGTCTATTCGTTATTCATAAAAATTGAAATATTAATTATTTATTAATGTAATTAGTATATTCAAAAGGTTTTCCCACAGCCATTGTATAGTTTTAATTATCATAAAGTCAATTGTGTTGAATTATTTCACTTACAGTTTATATAAGTGTATTTAATATTTTGTTTTTCCTTTCGGCCTTTTTAATGTTTTAATATAATTAAGTTATTACAACATTTTGCAGAAAATATATATAGCTTAGTTAAATGCAAGTATTTCTTTCTATCTCAAATCTAAAATCATAGACTCTATTAAGAGGAATATAATTAATATAAAATGTTAAGCGTAGAAAGTGCGCGATATATCTTGTTAAAAAATTTAATAAACACTGAAAATGTCCAGAGAAAGTTAATTTTTTTTTATCTCCATAAACAGACGCAACGCAGCGCTTTTTACACGACTTGAGGTTTCATGAATACTATTTATATTCCACATAATTACGACATAATATACAAATATCATTGTAAAATGGTGATCTGTATCCTAATATTATAGAATCAAGACTTACGTAACGTCCGAAATAGATATTCCCAAAACTACACAAAAACTAGTACGTACTTATTTGCTAAAAAATAGATAATTTCTTACTAAACCGAAAATAATATGCTCGTCATGGAAAGACAGAGAAAAATGAGTGACGTCAACGGATTATAATAATACGTTGACGAATATAAAAATACTAATCAAGGCCGCGATTATCCGTCGATTCGGTATATCTAAAATTATACACATAGTATGAATTTCCTCAAAACGTAAAATAATATATCATCTAAGCTTACGGACACACGACGTTCCAGATTAAAACACAGCACAGTACACAATCAACAGCACGTTTTATAATAAAACACTAAAATTATAATAAGATACTAACACGGTATTATATCCAAAACATTGGGTATTCGTTTCGATCGGTATGTTTAGGGAGGCGCGCGTTACGTACGTCCGCGGCGGATCCAACACGCTTACTGGCTTTCCCAGGCCGGGTTACATCGTCTCCCTGTAAGTGTATACATCTGGGGTAGTTCTGCGACTGTGTGAGTAACCTTCAGGTCACCAGAATTCGGTGAAGATGAGCGTTTTTGGAGTACCGTCGCCCCTTTTGCTTACAGTCGGCTATTTCTTAGTTTTAATTTTGCAAACTTCTCTGTTATTCTTGATTAAAGACTTCCCACGATTCCTCATTGTAATAAATATATGCGTCTGAACCGTAAAAGGTTGTGACGAAGCGTTTTTCTTCGATTCAGCTCATTCAAAATAACCTTAGGCTTTCAGTGAAATAGAAATTGCATAAAGATTTAAGCGTCCATTTTCCAACGTTCGTTTTAGAAAATAAAAACTCAACATGAAGTTTATTATATAACTAGCGATTCTGCCCGCGACTTCGTCTTACTTTTAAATAGCTACTTTGGGCTAATACTAACTTTCAAATCGGACCAGTATTTCCTTAGATGAACGTGTTCTTCAAACAAACAAACTCTTCAATCTTCTTATAATATTAGTATAGAAGTGTAGACAGATAACATCGGTTAGTATAGATAGCTGTATAACGCTTTCCATAATCTAAACTACATTTGCTGGTGGTTGTTTTGAAATTCATAAGCTCCCTCTTAAGGCTTAAATTGAATAAAGTATTTATGATTTTCATCTTGATATAATAACAAAGGTTAAGAGAGATTGTTTGGTTCCTTGAACACACTAATCTCTCGAATTACCACTCTCTTTAGAAACTAACTAGTGGTAGCTCACGGCTTTGTCTGCGTTTGTAACTTTAGAAATGATGATATCATATATTGTTTTGTGTAACTCTAAGAGTTAACTACACCTCATTGGCATTGCTCTTAGATGCCGGGATTTCCAACTTACTAGACACTTAACGTTATGTTTTGGCAAATTTAAATAACATAAGTTATAGTATGTGTCTTATTCTACTGTATGGGAGATGTAAAATTTCATAAAAAATCCGTTCAGTAGAGTTTATATCAGTGAGGAACAAACATGCTAATATTAACGGGATTTACTATAGAACGTTAAGGGTTATCTAAACATCACGCTACGAGCGTCAGTAGCTAAGCAATTATCATACAAAACGTATGTCGGAAAGTAAGTTATGCGTGTAGGAAGTAATAGTGTGGATGAGCCGTGTGATGCGGCGCTTGTTATTGGGGACCGAAGATGAGAAAAATGTTAGTGAATCCGCACAGTATAGTTGGTATTTAGTAAGGTAAAACATGCGTTTTAAGGTAGGTTTGTGTCCCTGAATTAGTATTTTGAATTGAGTTAGTAACTCCAAAGATTATCTGCTCCCAAATACAATACCAAATTTTGATTTTATATCATTATATATCATAGTTATGTCCGCGGGTTCGCACGGGTTTATTGTTATTTGTTATAATTACTATTTCTTTTAAATACTTTAATTATAGTAAAATAGACTGTTTAAAAACATTTTTCATACTGATACCACATTTTTTGATGATTTATTGAATTGTGTTGAACTTTATCAATCTGTGATATGTCTACCATACATTTTTAATAAATAAATGAAATACTAAGGTATTATATGTAGCCTAGCCCTAGTATTGGACTATATCTTGTTAATAGAAATGTTTTTGAATAAGTTCAAGCAATAGGTATTACAGGTGCTATCAGTTGCAATAATAAAATACCTAAACAAATTTAAATACTGTTATGTACATCTGCAGTTTGTTTAAATCACGACGAAACATAAATACGATTTAGGATTTCGTGGTTTTCTTCAAATATCAATTATTTATAGAAATGTCTTTTTTTTCGAACTAATTACGCTATTGACCCAACAAGGTCTTAACAGCTTCACCGGACTACTTTTAGAAATGTCTGTCTGTCTGTTCGTTTGTATAAGCATCACTGCTAAAGTATTGTGTTTACGATAACACCTCAAATCACAAAGCATGTCTTTGAGTAATATTTCTTCTTGGTTTTATTAAAATCGGTTCACTCTATCCAAATGACAACGCGACTTAAGTACTAGGGAAATTAAAATAGCTTAATACATTCAGTACTAATTACTACTTATTACTAGTTACTGTTTTTTACATTCCTTTCATGTAGATGGAGTTGCGGGCACAGCTAGTGGGCTATAAAACGTAATATTTTCCAAAGATTAGCGTATTTTAACAGACGGGCAATTTCTTTCTCTTTGTAATAAAACACATACTCAATTCGCTACATTATCCGGATATATATAATACATAAATTTACAATAAAGAAAGCGGCATGATATTGTTTGATGTTAATTGAATGGATGCGAGTGGAATAGAAGATTAATGATAGGGAAAATGGAAAATTGTGACGGAAAATATATTCTTTATTACGCGGCTCGTTTTCGCATAATATTAAAGTTCAAACTGTAGCCCTGATACGTCATTGATAATTTAATGCACGGTCAGCATAATTTTACTACTTGAAATAAATACAAAATCATTAATCACGTTTTAGAAAAATGGCTGTTTAGAATACAGTGTTAGGTTCTGCGACAACGGTTGATACCATATTATTGAATATGTTAGACAATAAGTTCCAGCAAATTGTATTGTCAATCTATACTAATATTATAAAGAGGTAAAGTTTGTGAATTTGTGACGTTGTAGGGGGTAATCTCAGGAACTACTAGTCCGAAGTGAAAAATTCTTTCAATGTTATATAGCTCATTTATCGAGGATGGTTATAGGCTATATATTATCACGCTAAGACTAATAGGAGCGGAACACCAATAAAAAATGTTGAAATCTGTTTTTTTTTCCTCTTAAGAGCTTCCGCTACGTGTAAGCGTTAGCCCAAAGTATCTATTCAACGCGAATAAAGTAGCGGGCAGAGGCTAGTTTATTATAAAGCGGTTCATTACTTGAACGATTGAACGTATTACTTGAACATACTTTTTTAATCTAGTTCTATCGAAACTTAATTACTGTGATACAGTATATGGCGCTTGCTTGCCATCGCCGACAGATTTTGTTTTGATATCCCGCGCTATTTTTGGCGCATATTATACTATTTTTGAATGATGCAAATGTCTTAAAAATAGTAGCGCGACGCGCGTTACATATGGCTGCGCTACTTTTTGGGCTGATTAAAATTAAAAAAACTCAAATTTATGTATGACAAGTTAGAGTGGAGATAATATATTTAAGTACACATAATTTTCATGTTTCTGCACCATAATTAATTCATTATTTATACTTTCCATAGAACTGCCGTTTTCAAAGCATCATTCAAATATACCGCCACTCGTTGTCGGAACAACATCCCACCGCCAAGACGATCCAAAAAGACTGAACTTAGCTTAAAAAACTCATATAAGCACTATCTGTTGCAATTTCAAAATCAGTAATTGAAATCGTCGTAAGTACAATATATCTATTTTAATCTGTTGATTTGTGTGTATTTGTTTTTCTAAACTTATATTTGTTTGAGTAAGGTTTTGATGCAGACAGATTTGGCTTTGAATTTGTCGTTATTGTCACTGTATCTATTTAATGCGATCATCACTGGTATGTTGTATGTCTGTGTAAAGATATTTGGTAATATTGATGACATTTTACGTAATATAGTTCGATTATTGAACACAAGGTAAATGGAAAGGAAATAACACGGAGCATGAATTCTGAAACTCCACAAAAACTCCCTGGAAAGTTCTAACAAGGAGGCCATCTTGTTAGAACATTGAAATTATCATAAGACACGTGTAATATTATAATCTATTCGACAATGGCAGTTATAATGTAGAAGAATGGTTGCCAATGTTAAAATTATGAAAAAATGCTTTTTCGAACTGACTACGCTATTGGCCTTACTAGGCCTTCACAGCTTCACCGGACTACAAGAGAGAGCGAGTAACTTAGAGCTACAAGTAACACATAAACAGACGGTCATCTGGATACACCCTACGATATCCTATATGGTTTCATCACGACTCTCATCAAAAGTTCTAGATCATTACAGAATTTCAATATACTTTTACATCTGTAGACGCTGTGTCCGAACACGCTACCATTTGTCCATCATCACATCACAAATTATTATACTAATAATCTATTGGACGACGCTATTAATCTTTAAAAAATTATTTCTCTACGCGTTTCCTTTCATCTAATAGCAATTAAAAGGCCCATGTGTCTGTTTCCTGCGATAATAATTTGTTCCTTGGGTATTTTTATATTGTACAGGCTTATGTGATGTAAAACATTCCTCTTACAAAGGTCACGCCTACACGCCACTTACAAGCCTACACACTACGAATATACTATGCTTTTCCAGCGGTATTATCTGTATGTAACTATTATATGAATTACTAGTTGTGCCCGCGAATCCGTCCGAGTAATATGAAAAACATTGACTAATGAACTCATTTGAATATATTAAGTCCATTCACTCGTCTACTTTTATCTCCGTACTTACGTAGCGTAGTCATTAAAATCACAATAACTTTCGATTGAGTGAACCGATTTTAATGAAACCAAGACTATATGTTACTCGAAAATATGCTTTATCATTTTTACCTTTACCTACTTTAACAGTGATGTGTGGTCAAACAAACAGAAAGATAGGCAGATAGACATTTCTAAAAATGAATGTATTTTATTACTAATTCCTGAAACATATTTTTATTCACAAAAATCTAAAAGGTACAGTCACGTTAGATTCTTATTATATGTGTAGAATGAATAGTATTTGAATTAACAAATAAATACTTTATTACACTTTTTTAGTTTTAACACTGGTGAACTTAATGCCATAAGGTATATTCTTCCAGCTAACTAGCGGTATTGTTATCAATAATAAATAGTATTGTAGGTAGTGCAGATATTAAGTAAGCAAAAGAAGAAGACATTAAAATTGATTTTCCCTTTGACAGTTACTCCACGATCCCACAACTACCAATCACAATTTATTTATATGCGAAATTTTAAATTTTGATTAGTGTTTCATATACTTGCGCACTCATAGAGCTTGAGTCTGGGACTAAACTATAGATAGACGCATCGTCCATACATTTAATCACAACGGCTTTCACTCTGATATTTCTCGTTCGGTCATTCACTTAAAATCATTATTGCTGCAATCAAAAAATACACAGTGTTCATTTTGAACGCGTTGTGAATTTCGCACGATTTTACAAAGAAACTACGGGACTATTATAATAAAATATCCCACGCGTCTCCCCGCCCATGTCGTGACGTCAGCTGTCCGCCATGTTTGTGTTTTAGCGTATTATTTTTGCAAACGATATTTTTATAGTAACCATGTTCTATAGTGTATTTTTATTACGAAGATACAGCGAAGACAGAATATTTAGTATGGTAGACATTAAACAATCACTGTAGCTTATGAATATTAATAAAAATTTTGTTGCCATCGTTATGTTTGGATGTATGGGTGCTAATTTAGAATAACACCA
>JACEII010000007.1:537034-577863 GCA_014332785.1 Antheraea mylitta
AGCTCCAAATATATCCGGATAAAACAGCAAAACCATTGTCATGAGAAATGGCGGGAACCTATTAGTTATATAATAATAATTAACATAAATTGTACATAAAACGAGGGATAATCGCATCACGCGCGTTACATTTGTATGGCCATTTCGGAGGATACATTTAATGTTTTGTGTAAAATCACACTTAAATTGCAAGCTATTTTAGCGTATTCGACTCAGGATCGAACTTGACCTTCGTGTTTACGGTGAGAAATACGCAACTCATGCTTTACTGTTAAAGATCAAAAATGTTTTTGTATAAATGCGCTAATATCTGGTGGGACTAGAAGGTATATGAAAAAATGGTTTTGCATTTTATAGTATATTTATTGAGGAAGGATATGTGCTGTCTAACATCACGCTAGTACACTTATAAGCAGAGCAATTACCATACAAAATGTGGCTGAAAAAGCATAATAATTGAGAACGAGAATTTTTGGTGAGATTTTGGAACGTCATCTATGGATTTTATATTTTATTCATAATCTTGTGTTATTTGGCTCTATATTTTGTAATATTGATGCTATGTTACGTAATATGATTTGGTTATTATGCACAAGTGAAGTGAATCGGAAATAATACCGCGGGGCATGGATCCTGACTTTCCACAAAAACTCCCTAGCAAGTTCTAACAAAACATCACCTCGACGATGGCTGTAGTAATCTATTAGAAGATTAGGTATGAAGCGAGAATGAATTGTTTGTGCGAGCTGCGTGGCGTTAATCATAAATACGATTTAAATGCCTCTTATAGAGATTTGAAGTAACAAAAATATTCCTAAATATTAATTTTCTTTAAAATCATATGATGGATTAATACAAATTAATCAAACAATAAAACATAGTGAATTATATTCGACTTTAAAACATTGGAAATGCGGTGATAAAAGTTTAATTTCACTGACGCCATATTGTGTGAGAGTTATAAAACTATAAGGTTCGTTCATACTCGCGTAAACTTTTACGACTAAAGAAATATCAATTGAGTTTCATATTTACTATGAAAATACAATATTACGTAAAGTAATTGTAAAAATGAAAACTGTTACGTGTACAAAGGACTCACGAACGTGTTTTAATTTGTTACCTTTTAAAATACCAAACATAATTTGAAAATAGAATGATATGTTCATAATTCCATAAAACAAAAAGGTTTATAACATATGATAAATAACAGCTATAATAGTATAATAATAGTAGTGGTAGAGCCACACCGAAGCTATTATCGGTTTCAGCATGAATGGGTCAGCTCGTCCGGGGTAGCACCACCCTCTCACAGAAAACCGACGTGAAGTAACAGTACTTGCATTGTTGCGTTTCGTTCGGTCAGTGAGAGCGACGGAGACCCACTCCCCTCTCCACCTTCTCCTATCCTCTCCCCTCCACTTCTCCCTTTCTCTCCGTTCCCTCAAACGAAGGCTGGCAACGCACTTGCGACTCCTCTGGGGTTGCTAGTGTCTACGGACGGCGGTGATCGCTTAACAACAGGTGACCCGCATGTTCGTTTGCCTCCTATATGATATAAAAAAAGCTATAAATGAAATATTCAATGCCTAGTTATGAATCGAATATTTTGAGTCTAAAAAATATTGTATTTACATCATAATATTCAAGAAACTTACACTAGGAGGTCTTTTGTCACAATATACAGTAAATAGTATTAAGTTGTAGTGGTAACATAAGTGCAATGAAGCGCGAATCCTCCATATATTACGAGCACTGAAAACCGTGCACTGGTAAAGTAAATTACTGAATACTTGCAGAGTAGGAAGTGGTCTGAATGTGCAGGGAGAATATGTGGAGTAGTGATTAATAGGTGTATATCTAAAAAAAAAACCTGAAAATACGATATTTATGTTAATTCAGATATCCCAATTCCTAAAACATCTTAATTAGTATTTAGGCCTTGATATTGTTGAAAAAAGGATTGACGGCATTGTAAGTAGTAATATTTCAACAGCATCCTTTGATCAAACTTGTCTAACGAATGACTGAGCTGTTCAGGTAATCTTATGAAGTTTTATATACTGTATGCCATGCCATGTGTTACATGGTACCATTATACATTCAGTGACACACTTAGAAGTGTCGCGTTTCAAAATCAATCCGTGTATATTCAACTGTCGAGAGGACGCAGGAAAGCAACCAATGTCAAATGATCGAAAATCACAAGAGCAGGTGGTTTTTTGTTTACATTCTGTTTACCTTTTTTCTTTTTTTCCTTGAACTGACTACGCTATTGACCTTGCAAGAGCTTAACAGCTTCACCAGACTACTAACTGTTTACCACGAGGTACAGTGTCATTATTTTATCACGATATAGTAAAAAAATGTTATAATGACAAAATTGATAGATAATTTACTACTAATGGTCACCGCTGATTTTCGCCTCATTAACGCCAACACGATGTCTTGATTTTAAGCTTTATAATATAACCAAAATTTGATGCAAAAGTGTGACTAAAAAAAGAAACGGGTATTTTAGAATTTGGTTGAGTGAGGAGTCCTTGATCTATAATAGTCGTTCCTACTGTTTCCTGTCAACGAACTAATTTAAAACGCCATGTGTTCGCGACTGATGAAATTTACAATTAATAACAATAATCAAAATTGACAATTATTTAATTTATAATTGAAAAATTTTGAGGCAAATACTCAAAATATAAATCATCTCAATTAAAAATGGGTATTTTTATAGTTCATCATGGACATTTGGGGTGTAAGGGGTATCGCGTAACATCTTAAGACTTGAGACACCCAAGCCAACCTCACCTGCACGTGGTGCACCCTGCTGAATAACGAACGAGGCAATGGCGATAGCGGGGTGGTAGGGTTTTACAGCCTGACTGGGTCGCAGCCACCATGTATTTGGCGAAAAAGCCCGCTATAGTGACTCGCTTCTGCGCGTCGCGTTTCGGGATCAGCCTATGCATATCCAGTATCGGGTGACTTTCGTCATTATGGCCGGCATGACAGCGGCGACCGGCGATGGATAATCTGTCTCTCGGTGATTGCCGATGTTTTTGGACTGTACTATGCTTAACATCAGGCGTAGTGCAGTCACTATGTCGTGCTTCAATAAAAAAAAAAACATTATGACACTGAATTCTTATATATATTATTAAGATTTATCAGATTATAACATATGTTATTACAATGTCAAATAAGGAACCTAACGGCAACGTTACGTCCCGTCTAAACGTACCTTTACCCATGAATCCGGTTTACGACAGTTTTTACTGGTACACGCATTGTACAAAATAATTGCGAATTCAATGAACGCGCCGGAGAAGTTTCCTTCGTCGCGAAATTTTATTATTCGTTGCTCATTTTTATTGATTTTATCATATTGTTTGTTAGTAAACAGAATCACTACATATTTATAAACCAAAGTCCTCTGCCACGTCTGTCTCTTCGTGATAACATCTAAAACTACTGAACGGATATTCATGCAGTTTTCAGCAATAGATAAAGTGATTCAGAGGAAGGTTTGGGTATACTATTGTCAATGTTTTATTTTTTAATATCAGAGCGGGACAGCGTCCGCCTGGCCAGCTGTTAATATTATAATTCAGTAAACTGATACAATTGTTATTCGCCAGTGGGTGTCGTATTCTACCAGTCACTAACGTTGCCCGGGTGCATTTTACCCGCTGCCATGATGTATCGGACTGTATTGCAACTACCACACACCACGTGAAACAACCACCACTTGGCACTTCACACTTACACACGTTGTAATAAACTAATTATAGTTACTTTTTGAAGGGAACATTTTTTTAGCCGAGTTAAGTGATTTTTATTAGATGAAAAGCTTATAGATTCGCGTCACCGATCCTGTTGACATGCTCGTGACGTATTGCGGTGGTATTGCGAAGCGTAGTATAGCGGCCTGTGTACATGTGATATTAATATTTTGTGTTGATCTTGTGCAGCCCACCATAGGTTTCATTTATCCATAAAAATATATATATTTAAAGAGTGGCAATACATATAAAAACCAAACTTCTTAATGTTACTTAACCAGAATGTTAATAACTTAAATTTACAAATTATAAAATGTAAGTAATTCTGATTATAATCGATTTAAAATTTTAAAAAGACGCACTTATTTTGAGTCTTCACCTCTGTCAGCGATCTTTATGAATGCCTCGACTTTTTTTAGATTCACACGTTTTGGCCTTAGATATGATGTTATTAATGACCTTTGATGGGTCAGTGTCTTGGTGATTGCTATCATTTTTAAAGATATTATACATAAGAAAATAACAATAAATCATGCCTATTCAATACGATAATGTAAGGAAATATAAAGGCTTGAATAACTGAATGTCAGTTTGTTAATTTTATTAATATTTTTAACCCAACTAAGTTCTGTTTCTCGCACTTTTTGACGTGATGACGTCTTATAAATCGATGAACGCCGGCTGCATGCACGAAAAAGCATAATTTATTGTCACGTTGCGCCTGAGCCGAGCGTACAAGCGTGAGCACGCAACACGTGGTAGAGAGGCGCTATCGGCCTCAACGTTCGGCTTGCGAGGCGTCTCTTCCACTCCATCGGCCGATGCGTCAGAGTCGTTATACAACAAAATTTTTTAGATCACAAGTTTTTTCAAATATTTTTCTTATTTTATTTTTGGCAACGAATCGTCTAGATTATTACTGCCATTGTCCAGTATAGGTAATAAATATTGCACGTCTCTTGTGATGATTTCAATACACTAACAAGACGGTGGCCCCCTTAGAACTTCCCATTGAGTTTTTGTGGTGTCTCAGTATTCATACTCCGTGGTATCATTTTTCCCGTCCACTTCAACTGTGCATAATAATCGACGTATATTACGTAAAACACAATATATAGAGTGCAATAATACAAAAATATAATCAAAATATACTATCCACTACACGGCAGACTAAGATCCCGCTAAAAAACTAATGCCATCTTCTGTCCTGGTCTTGACAATCAGACAACAAAACAAAATATAACTAAATAGGTATTCGGTTTCGGATTCGGTAATCGATTCTATTTATATAGATACGCGTCCTTACAATCCAAGTGAAGTCACCAGCATACGTTAGTAATAAAAACTGTTGACATATATAATAAAAAAACCTTACATTTTGGCCAAGTAAACTTAGACCGCAAAGGCACAGTGCCTCTTGTCTGCGCACTTACAACCCTTGCGAACTCGTCTCCTTACCCCACGTGTTCGATTCACTGGAGCGTGGCTTTTCCTAAGGATTGTCCTGTTTTTCTTTTACACAGTGTAATTGGAAAACTTTTTCTCCGACCGTAATGTTTGGGAGATGAGACGTGAGGTTATTATTTACGGTCCTAACGCCAACTGATTCGAAATCTATCTATATATATTAGAGTGATTCAAAAAAAACAAAAGATTTTTTTTTCTTTTCTCCAGCATGCTTAAAATTTCAATTTACATGTAAGGAGATCCCAGTTAAAATTTGAGCGCTTAATATTAATATTAAGGATATCCGCATCGCACTTCTTTATTTTCCATAAGAATAACATAGAAAAATATTCGTTTGTACCTTCTGATTTTTATTGCTTGTCCATCATTAGTCATAAAAAATCCCTGTACATATTTCTGTAGAGAATTGAACGCTCTACAAAAAAGGTCTCTTACGATTTTTCCAAAAACCTAACCACTTAAAAGTTATTCGAGGTCAAATTCCAATATACTGAAAATTTGACCATTTGTAATGTATTACAGCGAATTCGATAAAGTTATGGAAAATTTATATATATATATATATATAAATTCGACGCGTTCATCACGACATCTCCGAAACCATATATATGTCCAATTGATTTGAATTTCACTAATGGTTACTCCTTTTGTGACGTAGACACTCACCAAGAATGGTTTTTGTTACAAACCTATCAAAAAGTTGTTTTTTCAGTTATAATACATATTTCCCCATAGTAATCAACACCTCCTTTAAAAACCACGCTATAATAACCGTTTATATAACAACCATTGCCATTGTAACGTGGTACGTTTCTATCAGGAACATTTTAGCTTATTTTATGTTCCCTGACTTGGTGAGTTTTCATGATACATAATATTATGTTGGTAATATTCACCGATCGTTTACGATTACACGTGATAATTAAGTTATCATTTAGTTCACAATATACCATAATCAAAAAAGACATTTCTCATGTATAATACCACAAACCAATATTGTTATTTTTGTCTTTTCTCTCATCGTCCAGTGTTCTCTTCGTTCTTTGAAGCTACACGACCAATTCTTATACGATTTTCAGTGTTATTTAGGTAGTTTCTTTCGGACACTTTACTTTTACAATATTAGCTTAATATTTTTAAATAGGGAAATTACGATATATTTTAATCAAGATACAAAAAATACTTCTAGTACATTTACAATGATAAGACTTTACATTTTAAACTAATCATAAGTAGACGGTCAGTCATTACGTTCTGTAGTAGGGAGGAAAATTGAAATTAAACCATATAATTTAATTTGTTTTTACCAGTGATCAGAATAAACATCGCAATAGTATAATAATAAGTTATAACAAATTGATACCATACTAACATACACAATAAAATTGGATTACAGATGGACAACTCGCAAATCAAATAACCAAAAACTATTTTATTCAGTTTAGGCCCTAATAAGGCGCTTATGAACGTCAGCACTACCACAGGTTGGGCCAAACAACCCCGTCATCGAGAAGAACTGATAAGAAACTCAATAGGGTTGAAGCTTCCATGGCACGATAGGAAAAACGCGTTACGCTATAAACATAAGATGGATAGTATGTCTTTTTATGTGTTGTAGGTCTAGGAGTATACCAAAATAAGTATATATAGTAGTAGTATATATATACGTATGATATATACAATCTAAAGAGATTTCACTTCCTCGTCATATACACTCTGGTTGACTTATAGTACATTAAAGTTATCATCGTATTATTATATGTATAACGAAGAGCGTTATTTCCAGACATCACCATCGCTCACATATCGATCCAACATTTATTAGCCTTTTGACATCAGAACCCGCTTGACATGCTGCTTGAACTCTGTATCTAACAAATCAGTAATATAAATACTTTGGAACTTTGTTGTAAAACCTAATTTTATTACCTTTTTTATCGTGGTTAAGTCCGTTATGGATACCAACCCTCCCGGCGGAGAGGGCGGGGTATATCCACTCCTACGGCCTAAAACCCGACAGTGTACCATCGCCGCTCTTGCTTGGGGTGCCACGAGTTCTCTATATAGAATATATATATATATATTAGGGTGATTCAAAAAAACAAAACATTTTTTTTCTTTTCTCCAGCATGCTTAAAAGTTCAATTTACATGTAAGGAGATCCCAGTTAAAATTTGGAGCGTTCAATTCTCTACAAAAATATGTACAGGGATTTTTTTTATGACTAATGATGGACAAGCAATAAAAATCAGAAGGTACAAACGAATATTTTTCTATGTTATTCTTATGGAAAATAAAGAAGTGCGACGCGGATGTCCTTAATATTAATATTAAGCGCTCAAATTTTAACTGGGATCTCCTTACATGTAAATTGAACTTTTACGCATGCTGGAGAGGAGAAAAAAAAAATTTTGTTTTTTTGAATCACCCTAATATATATATATATATACTCTATATTACGTAAAAATGTTTACTAGTCTTACTGAGTTTGAACCATGAGATGACCAGTTTTTCATAGTTTCTAAATTATTAAATCATGCCGGGCTTTTATTTGTTTATGTAGTATACGGTAAACATGCTAGACCTAGCCTCGAGAAAGACCAACTCCAACTTTCTAGAGCAGTTGCCGGAACACAACTACAGGTTTTTGTTAACAGATTTCGTTCTCTGTATGTTAAGTCGACGGGATATTTCCAAATCTTTAGATTAAAATTAGTGGTTACTGCAACAGAACTGTTATCTCGAATGCTCAATTTAAGCGACACTGTATAGGTCACGTACTCATTATTTTTAGCGTACCTTCTGTTCATACGTATTTTGTGACGGTAACGAATGCAACCCGTGAAATGTGATTTCGCATAGCTCCGCGGTAATTATTCGGCTGCGGCGGTGGTCGCTGTCCGTGAGTACATCATTGCGGTGCGGATTAATTTATCGGTCAGTGTTTAATTCATACACCTACCACGTACCTATAATATATACTATACTTCCACTCTATATATATATATCAATGTTTGTATATACTTATCAGATTGATTAACTTTACAAAAGTTTAAGTTCACGAAAGCTTTAGCGTTCTTTCAGTTTGGAGGCCACCAGATAGCACTGCAGTATATCAATTTTTCATTACAGATTTCATTACATTCATAACAGATGGTACCTGTAGATATTATAACACGGAGGATAATTAGAAAAACTTATAATTCTTTCGTAATGACATTACGGAGTATTGGTATTGAAATCTTTCAAAAAAAAAATTGATATTTCGATATTTATACAGAATTCAGAATCTACAGAGATAATGGTGAGGAAATATCGTACAGCTATTAACGTTATTATTTATTAGAAACATAAGAGTCTGCAAACCGCATGATCGTAGATCTGTTCCTAAATCCGTATGTTTAATTACCAAACTCAAGTTGAGAATCTGTCACCAAGATCCTCCTATTCCTGTGATCCGGCAGCTGTACCAAAGAGTCAGTCCTACTCTGAGTCTAACGTCCTTACCATTTTAAATTAAATCGACATTTAACATCAGATCAGATTAGGGTAAGCCCAAAAAGTATTTAAAAAAGTTATAATATATCCATCTAATCCATCGAGCATTTTATCGCAACGCTAATAAAATATCAAGATTATGACAAAATATACATCGCTTGCTCATTATTTTTTAACAACTATTCGTAACGATTCACATTGAACCAAGGAAAAAAATCATCCGAGCATAAATTTAATAAGCATTCATATATAAAATGTATCTTCATGACAACAAACGAGCTAACTTTTAACTCTCTTCCTTTATCCAAGGTTAGCAATATAATAGACTTTATTTAATGGTGAGTTGACTATAGGTTGGGAATCGTAAGGATTTACCCATATTTGTCTTTTACCTTCAAGTCGAAAGTCTATCGCCAAACATGTCTGTTATGGGTATGTCAAAGCTGTATTTGAGAGCCAGTTCTTTACTAGGTTCAGTGTATCATTATTTTAGACCACAATGTAATTTATTGGTAAGTGAGATCGTGATCATAAACGAATCAATAAAGTGTTTAGAAAATAGATAAGAAAGAAATAATTTAACAATCTCTATGTATATGGGTTCGCAATTGAGCCCTAGAAATATTTGACGTATTAGGGACATCTTTAGTAGTTAAAAACACAATATCTTTTTCTTTTTTTAACGTGGGGAAATCCCTTATGGAAACCCACCCTCCTGGGGGAGAGGGTGGGTTCTGTCCGACTCGCATGGACTAAAACCCCACGGTGTATTGACAGACCGTGTTTTTGGGGCGGGAAGGGATCGGTCAAGCTAATCAACCTTGTATAGCCGCCCCAACGGTCCACCCAACGGAAGGTTGCCGCTGGGCTCCTACCCATAGAGAGGCAGACTGGGTACATACCAGCTGCCCCCCTCGTCCATCGGACTTGTGCAATGAGGAGATGGGCCCCCCGACTCATCCCCTCAGGTCCGGCTGCGGTGACAGGAGGAGTTGGGGAAAGCGCCGCTTCCTCCTGCGAGTCCTCCGTTGGCGGAGACGGCCACTTAGTGGGTCCGCCTCACGGGCCTTCTCCGCCGCCTCCTTCTGCGAGATGACCTCTTTGCAGAAGGAGGCCATTGCTCGCCACGCCTGTTCGCTGCCGAGCATGGATGAAACAACGCTCGGCATTCAATATCTGCTTTTACAAACTGTAAACTTGTTTTATAGAAAATGACATCTAAAAATTTTGTTTTAAGTCTGAAATCAAAGCAACTTATAAAACCGACTTCATATACTTCAAATTACACAACTTCAAGAGTCCTAACACTCCGATAATAATGTGGTGTCGCGTAGGCTGTTTACAAACCATCAATTTTAAAAAACAAGCTCGTTTAACTTGTAACCTCAACTGATTCTATGATTCCACCGTTGAATTACCTATTTACAAAGATTTCATACACCGTGGCTTAGAGACGAACTATGAGATTCGTTGACAATCCCAAATAATAGTATTTGAGTATAAGAGGAGACGTTTCCTTAATTTGTGCTACCATAAAAAATTGATTATGTTGCAAATTTTGGTTCCATTTAGTGTCTATGACTACTTTCTATCATTGCCCTACTTTTCACTCTGAGGAAATTAATTCCCACATCTAAAACTCAATGTGGCCAGGAATAGTCTGGCTTCAGAGAATTTCCTCCCGCAAATAATCCAATCTGTAATACGGTGAGCGTTATCATCAAACGAACCGCTCTCATTTTATCTCGTATGACCTTATGGGACAATTCTTACGAAAACGATAATATATTGTCTAGAAATAATGGCAAATATAAAAACCTTCTCTACCGTTTTATAATCATCTATCAATATAATTTGAAGGTGAATACATTTCATTAAGGCGTTTAGTAAATCGTATTACAACACTAGAAAACTGTCTTTTCCTTTCCCTGATTCTTACACGCTTATAGTTCTCGCAGTTTCTTTTAAACAATATCAGACTACCGGTACCTGGAAAATCCGATCAGCCTTCAGACCTTTTGTTAATATAATTGAGTGAATGGAATCGCTGTTTTGATCTACTTATACGCGACCGCGTAGAAGAAAAGTAATATTTTTCAAATAATTATTTCTTTGGCATGCTCTATACCGTAAACAGCTTGACATATGTCGATAGATTCATGTTAATTTTGAGAGTAACATAAGGTAAATAATATTTTTAAATGAAACGTTGGATTCTCGATAGTAACGTGTTACGACATGACGTCTTTTGACTTATGTTCCAATCAACGAACGTCAATGAAAACAATATATTAATGGAATATTACCATAGATTTACCTAATGCCCAGCTTATTAGTTACCTCCCACAAGATGGAAATGTCTAGTAGCTGCACTTGAGAACGATTTTTCTAGTTTTCGCCTGTTACTATCCTAGGCCGTATATTTAACATCAGATTAGATTGTGGTCGAAAGCTTAGACTCATGAACCAAAAAGATTGTAGCCGGAAATAAGATTTTTACAAGCCATCTCGGACAACAAGTTATGGTTTTGTCGATAATTTTTGATTTGACTAAATTGATCGTCTACTTTCGAGGGATTATTAATATTCCACATCAGTTCTTCTATCTGCGGCGCTTAAGCGTAATGAAAATTCAATAATAGCAATCCTAGAAACTTTCTTCATATGCAGCCAAACAAAATAATCGATGGCTCATATTGCTCGAAGTTGCATAGCGCGACCGAACGGCGGAGAGCACGTCTTGGAACTTGAAGTACACTTCACTAACTATGTGGTTATTGACAGGCCGACCGCATACCGTCAAGTTTAATTAACGAACGTCTTTAATATTTATAAAAGAAAACTAGCTTCTGCTCGCGACATCGTTCGCGTGGAATACTTACTCTAGGCTAACGATAACACGCAGCGAAAACTTTCAAGAGGAAAAAAGACTGTCTTAGCGTGACATTTCCTACAGCCTTTCTATTTAATACTGAAATAATTTTTCAAATCGGACCAGTAGTTCCTGAATTTGATTTCATTTATTATATTTTCTTAATCGATACTTGGCATTTAGTGTCTGTGCTTGACGTATGAAAATATATTGGTAATACACATATATACAATAATTATTGAGTGGACCGTGTAAATAATCCACGAATAGAGGAGGCACTTGATAGCAAAAGCTTTTGTCGCTTCAAGTATACTTCAGTTCTTGTTCGATACAAGAGAGACCATTCACTATTAAATATTAATCAAATATATCGCTACCACAATTTATCTCACAGAAGATAGTTTATTCAAAACTGTTTTTGTTAAAAATCCTGTAAATTTATTCTAGCAAAAAAAAAAAAGAAATCTATTTTTTTTTATGTGTTAACAACTGAATATAATTTTGAAATGATGTACGTACTTCTTTTTTTTTATGATAGTGTGTATTTTCTGTATATGTTTTTGTTAAAATAGACTTTATTTATTTAGATGCGGCAAAGTAACTGCAATATATATGATAAACACAGTACAAAAACTAACTAGCCAGAGCCAATTACCGCTCTGATGCCAACCTGCCTAAATGTATCTTCACGTTGCGCTTGAAAGACCCCAAGTCATAGAATGAAGGGAACACACTGGCCGATAAATTGCTCCACAAGTTCGTGGTACGAAAAAGATCAGACATTACGAACTTTTTAGTTCGTGCCCAAACACAAATTACTGTAATATTGTGGCTCCGAAACCCATCGCTCGTGGTTCAGATATGATAAATAAAGGGATTAAATTGAATAACTCTTCAGAACACTTGCCATATATAGTTGATAGAACACGTTCAGTGAGGCAGTTTCCCGGAGCATTTGAAGCGTCTCTATAAACTCGGTAATGTCTGAATCATTTATATGTTAGATAGCTTGTTTTTGCAACCTATCCAGGGCATCCATAAGTTATTTTACAGAACCATCCCAGAAGTGTGAACAGTATTCCATACAAGACCGAACTTTTACCTTATAACGGAGATATAGCCGATCAGTTGTGAAAAACTATCGCAACCTATTCAAGATTCCGAGTCTCTCAATTGCAGGATCTCATTGTAAATCTATTTCAGGTCGTTGCGAATATCTATACCTGTGATATTGAGATTGTATTGCGTGCGAAATGTTTCGAAGAGCAGGAAGGGGATAAATGGGAGACCTTTTGCATGTAAATGTTTAAACCTTCTTATCTTTGCCGTACCGTAAGCTGTGGAACAATCTATCGGCCAGAGTGTTCCCTCCCTCGTATAACATGAGGTACTTCAAGCGTAACGTGAAAAGACATTCACCCAGACCGGCATGACAGCGGCGACCGGCGAGGGATGGCGTGTCTCTTGGCGGCCGCCATTGTTTTTGGGTTGTACTGTACTCATCATCAGGCACAGCCCAGTTACTTAGCTATGCTACAATGAAAAAAAAAACTCAAAGAAACCCATATTTTATTGGCGTTAAACTCAACCAAATTACTTGCTCCCCATATTGGTATACGACGCAAGGATTGGTTAAGCTCAGTGAGAAGCTCCTGCAGGCTTTCTGTTTTTCTTTGACCGCAATAAAGCTTGCTGTAAAAACATCCATGGGCAGTACTGGCATCTACATATCAATAAATATTGTAGCAACATAATATTGATATGTAAAAGACACAGAGTAGGCGAAAGTCCAGAGCCTTGCGCAACAATTACTGACATGAGCTGCAAAACACACCTTCGACAAGGACACAAGTTATCAGTTTAGTTAAATTAAATAAAATACACCCAATATGACTTCTGATACATTTTTACAAAATATCTTACCTAAACTATCAAGTAATAACCCAATATCATTCACAAAATTATTGCTTAGAAAATAAATTACATAAAAATATTTGTCGCTACATAGTTCGTCGTCAAAATCAAATAATATATTATTTTTTACGGTATGTAGCTAAATTATTTGTATTGCTTAGTTAAAAGATATTGTGTACAAAGAGCTCCTGTAATAAATATTTACATATTTATTGTTATATTTACATATCACTATGTAATGTTTACAAAGACTAGAAAAATACCCTAAGGATAATCTTGTAATACACGCGACCGGAGCCGTGTGTACAGGGAATATATATGAATAAAGATATTTAAATTCTTTATATTATTTGCAATAATATATCTTTTCAAAATTAAATGGTATACGCAATTAAATATACAATGAATAACAAGGTTTACATAATAACAACGAGGCGCTAAACGTCTTATTATGTACCTTTGGGGAGACTCACTAACAACGTGGTTTATTTTAGGCCGTCTGCACGCCGTCATTATAAACTGAGACAACTGACATTATCACTTACAATATAAAATTATTTTATCGATGAAATATATATTTCGGGGCAGCAATAAAATGGCGTCTGTGTAGAAATATGAAGTTATCCATTGTGATGTCATGGTTATGATTTCATCGATCAATCCACCAACAACAATCGAATAACACGTTAAATGATACAGAAACACAACACTATAATTATTACTACTATATATACAACTAACTATAGTTACGTCAAATTATCCGTAGGTGTAACTAGTCTGTTTGAGCGCGTATGCTCAGCATCTAGTCGTAAATCGCCTTTTAAGACATCAATATACATAAACAGCCGATACCTTCAGTCAACAACAGAAACAGTCTTACATCGGGGGTAAATAATAATTAGTCGACAACTTCAACCAATAGCGTTTGAGGTCATTAGTAACACCCGCGCTATAGCCAATAGCGAGGTATTACAGGTCAATAGTGGTTCCCCTGAGATATATATATATATATATAAGCTGTTTTTGTGACTGGCCGCAGATACAGCCTTCTCTGATTTAAAGGTTAATTAATTAGCGAACTGCTATTTGTTCAGTTTTAATGATAGCTGACAGCTTATTTTTTAATCTTGATTGTGTAAATAGTTTAGACTGTTATACTCAATAACATTAAGGAATAGACCTACTTCAGCCATACTGCATGGTGGTAGGGCTTTTTAACGCTTGGCTATCGCCATGCATATGTTGGTGTATTCTGGCAAGTGCAGTTTAGAGCTAGTTCCCTTGTAGGCTTAGTGTGTTTCTTAGATATCTTAGAAAACGTAGCTATTTTCAACATATGATGAGATTGTGCTCAAATACTAAAATCTAAAAATTGTAATAAAAATCGATATTTGTATAGTGCTATCTAACTTGCTTAGAGCGACATCTCTTAGCACCATTTTACAACTATATTTATTTAATAAGTATTTTTATGGTTATGATTGTGGTATATAATGCACACTATTGTCTAGAAGCCACGGTGACCACTGAGAGATTTATAATGCATCGACTGTCATTATCCTAAAAGCTTTGGGCAGCTATACATTGACTGCTCTCAAATACCACAACTAAGAGTCAACATTGGGTTGGATATATTACTATGAGAATAGTAGTTGTATGGCACAGACATCCCCACATTACTTGATTATATACATCGGTAGATCCTGGGACGCTAGATTTTTAGAGATGCCACTATAATGGATGTTACACCTAGTATATGTACGTGACGATCGAGTAAGAAACAAATCATATGAAAATATTAGAGACGGTCCGAATAATAAATCAATTAAAGGATTCATACAAATATTTAAGTGAACCCAAAGGGATTGACTAGTAAAAAGCTATTATTACGGTTCGCACAAATCGCTACGTATATTGTGATACCACGAAATATTATACAAGCGAGCGAGCTTAACCCCACAACTATATTGATAAGCGAAGCGAGTAAACTTAATCTTTTATTTAATGTTGTCGGTTATGGAATGATAAAGCTTTTCTAAACATGTCTTTGAAGGTCGACATCATAATTCAACCATTTCATGGCATCCTTATTGTTGGGATATGTAATGTCAACTGCATTATTCAAAATCAAAATCACTTTATTCAATTTAGGCCCTAAGAAGGAACTTATGAACGTCAAAATTACTACCGGTTCGGAAAAAAACCCAGTCATCGAGAAGAATCGGCAAGAAACTTGAGCTGGTTTATCTTTTTAAATATATATGATATTTAGAATGTATCACATACGTGTCAGAAACGTTTTTAATGGATGCACAGAGATGAGTCAATTCCATACATCACTATCGTTCACATACTGATCCACTCTATAATAGCCTTTTGAGACCAAAACCCGCTTGGATACATGGATTGGATGATGAGCTCATGTAAATCGATTCCATCGAGACAGATGAACGATTGCAAAGGCAGGTGAAAGGAGCAGAAGGATGGATGGAGCATATACCAATCTACAATCCAGCACCCGTATTATGAGTGGCAACAGCTCTAGAGTTATATCTTCTAGTGTGTTATATTTATTTAGTGAAGAAACATTTAGTATACATTAATACTTCATTATTTTGGTTGTTACAAGTGTTTTTTATTTCTTTTGTATGTTGAAAACTATGAACAAAATGTTTTTAAATTGTATTTGGTTATTTCTTGGTGTTACACCTCAGTACTATCACACAATATACAGATAATAATACAGCTTATTACTTGTATTAAATAATTATTATATTCAAGACAAGACAAGGTCCAACTGTTCCTGTTTAATCTTATTTTTACTGTAGCTCTAAAGATATTTGGGTAGTAAATGAAAGTCGAGACAATCGGACTGCCAACAAAGTGAAAACAGAAGCAATGAGTTAATTGTGTCCGTTTTTACATTTTTAAATCAATGAATTGTACGAATTATTCAATTTCATAATTTGTAAACTAAAATTATTGTCATTAGTCTAGTTTTCACATCTATAAACACTTCGGACAATAATTATATATATTTAGCGTTAGTGAATTAATCAAGCATAGGCTACACAATCTTTATATAAAATATATATATTGCTTGAAGGCTATTACGCATCGCTATTCAGACATAAAGCACACAAGCTTAATATGATCGGTCACGTTTACTAAGATGTCACGACGTGAAATTATAATTTTTATTTTTTTATATCATAGGAGGCAAACGAACAGGTGGGTCACCTGATATTAAGTGATCACTATCGCCTATAGACACATGCAACATCAGAGGAGTCACAAATGCGTAGCCAGCCTGTGTTAGGGTGAGAGGGGGAGGGAAGAGGAGAAGGGGAAGATGAGGAGAGGTGGGCCTCCGTGGCTCGGTACTACCCCGGATGAGCCGACCCATTCATGCTGAAACCAGTAATAGCTTCAGCGTGGCTCTACCACCTAAATAAGTTTATGTTCTGCCTACAATATAATACTACCCAACGCGCCTAAAGAAATTTTCACTCAAGAATCGCTACCGCTTATCACTCTGAATATCATAATTTAATAATCCCAACAGCGTAGGAACACAAGCCCCTTCCTCAAGCGATAAACTAACACCACTTGCAACAAATTCTATTACTATATAACCTAACAACATGTTCACAGGAACCCGCTCTCGTGAACGTTCTTTTCACAGTTCCGGGTGAGTAATTTATTTTTTCCTCTTGCTTGCTCATTCTATACTTGCTTATAAGATATCTTCTCGAATAAAAAACCAACTATCCAGCTTTAAAACAGAAAAACAGTGATGAAACTGTATGTATATTTCTCGAACATTGCTAATAGTATGGGAGTTTGAGAGAAAGATTTGAAAATCACGTTCTAATTGACTATCATTATCACTACGTATTAGAAGTCCTCTGCCATATATATCTGTTATAAACTAAAACCCTACTGAACGGATTTTCATGTGGTTTGCATCAGTAAAGAAAGTGATCCATAAAGAAGGATTAAATATATATTTCGTCAAGGTTTTTTTTTATTAGCAGGAGGAGATAACGTACTCCGGGCCCGCTAGTTATAGTAAATTTTATTGATTCACTCGACCTTGTGAATATGGTATGTCGATTTACTGGCTGCAGTATAGCACGATGTGAGTGATGAATCTTCTTATCTGCTGTTCGAAACACGGAACAATTTTAATATATTCTGACTTATCTTAAAAAACTTTGGAGTATACTAAAAACATTTATACATATATACTTGAATACTTTAATATCGTATAATTAAATCATAATGTAAATTCGTGTAGTGAGAGGTTATTGCACGAAGCTATCCTGAGCTCATCATTTTTTTTTATTTGTTTTTTTTCGTAACCCAGATTCCTCTAACGACAATCGATATCGACGTATTACGATGTACAACACTAGATTACGCTTTCGAGAAATTAATTCATTCAAATCGACTGAATGATTATTTTCAGTCAAGAATTCAAAATTGCTTGATTCAGAATTCCAAAATGTCGGCGGTAAATAATTAGTTTTAGCTCAAGATAATATTAATTTGAAATATAATGATAGTCGTTAAAATAACCACAAAATAGAACCAAGAAATAAAATCTTAAGTTACTGATTTTTGTAGCAAATTTTTTAAGTCTCCAATCTGAGAATTTTGATGTATTGAGTCGATGAAATATTTTTTTATGGCGAATAAATTCAGTGTGAAAACGTGCATTATATCAAAATGAATAAAATTTGTTCGAGAGGAGAAAAGTTAAACGTATTTAGTGAAGAAGATGATTATTTTGTTTCAAAAACTTAGATATTGTTTTAAACTTGCATTGCTTTCTTTGTAAAGAATAAATTCAAGATAAAAAAAATTGCTTGGATGAATAGAAATCGCTTTGGTTGAATTAAATCAAGTAACTCTTTTTTTTCCGTGTACTCAATTTTTGTTGGAATAAACTCTCTTATTGTGTCTTGCGGTAGAAGTTGATTGATAGATCATGTAATGTTAGAAAAAAGGACTGCGCCCAGACTATGCGACTTTCCTCGTATTTCTGTTTTCTTCTTTGTATAGTATATGTCGGCGCACGGCTATAATTCTCTCCAGGATCCATCCCAAAATTATACTACTAGTCAAAATTACAATATATTTTCCTTCAACAAAACGTCACCTTACAATAATCGTACAAAGAATGTCAAAAAAATTTTAAACTAATTTAACATTACTTTTACATTACCCGACTGTAACCCATCAAACTATCCTATATTTCTTTCTCTTTGTCAAAAATAGAACTTACTTTATTACAAACAAGTAAGAAATACTCTTAATTTGCTTAATTAACTATAACAAAGATAGATCGGAAACATTAGATTTACGACATTTGTGACCATATGCGATCATATTTAAATTCTTAAAACAACATTAGGTAATAATTAACCCTAAGCAAAACATCTATTAAATCTTAATAAACATTAAGAATTTATTATTCTGTATTCATTTACTTTCCTATATTTTTATTTACTTTATAATAAAAAGTCGGTAATAATATTTCCTGTTGTCATTAAGTTCCGATGTAGCTGATAGATGGCCCTATAGACAATAAAGCTTTGAGTAAAACCAGATGGCAATACATTCTCGCCGATATATACCTACAAGTGTGTGCAAAACTTCAAACATTTTTGTTGTTTTTATTTAGTAAGTTTCTATATCATTTTTAATTTACTCTCTTGTATCTAATCTTTTATAAATAATTGGTTTTCCGAAAATATTAAATGACATTGTTTATGTTTGATTTATTACTTTACATCATGACGAAAGTTCCCTGACAGTATACGTTTTTGTTTTAGTTTATTGTAGCATTAGAAAAAACAGAATGTGCCGTAAAGACTCACGATAGAAGTGAAATTATTATATTACAGATAAACATCTTTATTAGAACAAATACAACAAAAAGTTAATAGCCAATAATCACAAGGTGTTCTTAAGCGGTCACTCATCCAAGTACTGATCGCGCTCGCCATTGCCTTATTTTCGTGATCAGCCGCAAACTGGTATTTTGAAAACTCTACCCAAAACAGTGTTTAGCTCTACCACTTTTCGACGTAAAAAATTGTTGCGAATCAACATTTCAAAGTCCTCCCATAAGAAGTTTAACTTAAAAACTCTAAATTACAACCCTTTAAACAAAATAAAAGCCAATCGTCCTTATTTATTTATACCATCAACCCTATACGTATTAACAACTACAGTACATAAAGTTATAGGATGGGGTGTAAGGGGTGTCGAGTAACATCTTAAGACTTGAGACACCCAAGCCAACCTCACCTGCACGTGGTGCACCCTGCTGAATAACGAACGAGGCAATGGCGACAGCGGGGTGGTAGGGGTTTTCAGCCCGTCTGGGTCGCAACCACCATGCATATAGCGAAAAAGCCCGTCATAGTGACTCGCTTCTGCGCGTCGCGTTTCGGGATCAGCCTGTGCATATCCAGTACCGGATGACTTTCGTCATTATGGCCGGCATGACAGCGGCGACCGGCGATGGATAATCTGTCTCTCGGTGGTTGCCGATGTTTTTGAATTGTACTATACTTAACATCAGGCATAGTGCAGTCACTATGTCGTGCTTCGATAAAAAAAAAGGGAGGAAAACACATTGTCGTTGGAACAGACGTCACATTGAAAAATGGAACTGATTTTCTTGGAAAGGTATATTGGCTCACTGGATGTGTATATATAAATTTATATATATTATAAGAACTAACGTGTCTTTTTTTATTTTATCTAAACAAAATTGTTGTAGGTATCTAGGAATAAGCAATAAAATACATTTCAACCATTTTTAAAAGAGACTGTAAAGATAGCTGTCTGTCGGTTTTTTTCAACACGCATCACTACTACAGTACTGCGTTCACGATAAAAGCTCTCTAAGAAAATCACACGAGTAAAGCATACCCTCGAGTAACATTTAGTCTTTGTTTCATTAAAGTAGGTCCACTCTATCAGAAGGACGACTCGAGTAAAGTACAAGAGTAGGTAAATAAACAAATTTCAATCTCTTACAAAAACGGGATATTATATAATGTATAAATAATATCAAAGACACAGTTAACGAACGAATGTTTTTTGCATTAAGTTTAATGTGGACGATATCGCAGATATAACTTTAACCTACAACGTCCTTTCCGTTACAGAATCGCTAGATCTGGTATGCGTAGCTGTGGTGGAAAAACATGGGAATTGTGTCTAACTAGATTTAGAACTAGTTTCAGCATATGATGGTCTAGTATCAGCAGATGTACATTAAATTATCAAACAATACGAATGTTGATAGATCCTTTATTGAGATGCCGTTAATATATCGCATTGTGGAATTGCCTGTGATCAGCTGTACAGAGACATAAAAGGGAGTAGGGAAGCGACAATCAATAATAGATTATGAACCTCTAGTTTATTTTTGTACTTCAATGGGATAACCATCAGATACAATACCATCATTCTCTCGTTATAATCATCAGCGTGTAAGAGACCAACTGCATAGCCATAGCTGAAAGAATATTTTGGGTATAATCACAACGGCAGTCCACGACGTATTAGCGATTTCAAACTCTGATAAATTCACAGTTCTGTTTTCCCACAAATGGTAGTTCTACAAGAATATTTCTCAGGTGAGGAAACTCGGGATGTTTTCCTTAACTGACAGCGAATTCCGCAAAATTACTTGGTACTTATCGGTGTTCGAACCTGCAGACATCGAAATTATATTCCGCCAGTTAAACCACTAGACCACCACGGCTCCAACTCTAACAACTCCATTATTTCTTTCATTCATAAAAATACAAACATATTTTACTAACTTACAAACCAGAATGTCGTCAAAATCGCTGAGACAACAAGACTGCTCGCTGAAGCGTAACCTGATTAAAATAAGTTCTATAAAGCAGATTCGCAACTAAATCCATGCTACGCAAATAACAACGCGATCGAGGTACCTAAATACAGATATGCTTTCATGATAAAATCCCTTCGCTGATAAACACCTAACGTATCCATTTGATCCCACACTTTAATCTCCCGGCATAAACCTTCCGCGTTACACTAAATTCTTATCATTGAACCTAAACACACGACCTCTCCAATTTCTTCAAAAGAAATTACTTCCCAATGTCAATCTTAATACAGTTTTATATACATAAATATTAGGTTTATAATCGTACGAACGGACACATTTCCAGATTTCAAAGGATGTAGTGAAAGAAGCCGGAAATCGGACAAGACACCCTGAAGACACTTTATACGGGTATGATTTCATTGGGTATAGGAAAGCGATAAATATATAATTTGTAGCTACACGTGTAGTGGTGATAAATAATGTATTTGGTTTAATCAAAAGGTTTATTGATTCGATCTAATTATACAATTCAGAAGAAACGGGACGGCGTAAATTATTAATTCCTTGGCGGGCAGATAACATAATATACATACAAAAATAGTTTTACAATAAGTACATAGTTGCATAATTATTTAAAATATGAATAATTTTATAATAACAAAAGAAAAAATAATTAATAAAATCTTTTATTTTACATAAAAAAATAAATGTATCTATAACCAGACCTTTTTGGTCACTTCTTTTTTTGGGGCACGCTAATTTTCGAAAGTCATAAATTCATAATTTTTGTATCTCACAAAATGCAAAATATACCCCTTATTGTTTTAGGTACTTGTGACACATAACGGTAAGGTATTCTTGTAAAATTTTCATTACGAAAACCAATGAAAATCATGAGATTTCAAAGTTTTAGGTTGTTTCTCATACATTGAAAACAGTTTTATTCAATTTACTCTTAAGCTATAAGTTCAGTCTAAAAAATGTGTTTATGCATTTCTATCGTTTTTTAGAGAAATTATATAACGTTTAATTTTTCTTAAAATTACGACTTTAATATTTTTGGCGTCTTACGTTCGCCCTCTATAGAGAGAAACCACTGTGCGACTGTGCAATATATATATATAATCAAGATTGGTTTTCTTTCAAACTCTAATGTTTTTCAGTTCTTAAGACAATATTTCGATAACTTCGAAATTCTTTTTAAAGGCATCACGTGCCTCCGCTTGCCCTCACAACAAAAGCCCTATCTACAACTATACCTATAATTATTATTCATTTTTTTGTAATAAATAATAGAATTTTACCAAAATGATCATTGTAAAAATATTTTATGTATTCCAATAGTACACATATTCACTTCAACTGTGATTTATTCAACAATTTAGAAGGTGATGCGTTGCAGTGCCATTTATATAGCAAATAATGCAGCATAGAAATTGTCCGGTAACTTCCATGATAATCGATGAAACGTAATTCGAATATATATAGACTAACACTCGTTTTTATGTACCCGAAACCCACATTTGAAAAATATTCTACTTTAGTGTTATTCTCCATTTAAAAAATCGATTAACAGTTTCTACAATATTAATTATGATATGCAATTTTATAAAATCACCAGAGTTATGAATGTCAGCTAACAACCGTAATAAAATTTGTTTTCCTAAATCGCTTCGCTCGCCTCTGAGGTCAGTACAATAATCGTACCACATTTTAAGCACACGTAGAAATACGCGCGAACGTGAATATTTTAATGTATTAAGCAGTCTATGGTGAGAGTTGAAATCAATTTATACATCGCTCGGGAAATTAGCTAGTAATTAAAAAGAGAAATGTAATTAGTTAATCATAAGGTGTGATTTCATCGTTACATATTGTAAAACGTAGCGCACATAATAAGTAGGTCGACATACAATGTACATCACTGTATAAAATTAGTCCTTACCGGCAACCGCTTGGGTACCATTATTTATGTAATAATTGTTATTTACAGAAAGTCCTAGCTATAAGTATTTCGATAAAAAACAAATGATTAGTTTCCTATCTTATTGATTATTCTCTCAGTACATATTACACTGTCATTATACATTTCTAAGGTTCCACGAAATAAGACAATTGTTACCGAATTGATTATACAATTGAATAAGGTTTTTATACCATACAGATTTTAGAGGAGGGCAGGCTTTCAAACGCAGTTGGCCAGAACACAGTGGTAACTTCACGACAAATTTTCAACTTGAGAATTGTAGCTAGAGCCAGGAGCTAGGAGCTAGTCGAGCATTATAAAAAGCCATAACGCCAAATTTTCATGTTGTTTTCCTTTACCGAAAATTCCCGGTTATCCTAAAGCTTCAAATCTACGTCGTTCGACGCGGTGCATAGACATCTTGCCATAGCTATACATATGGATATGAAATGCATCATCTAAATATTAGTCGTCCGTAGAGAACGTCATCACTAATCCGTAAGAGACCCACTGCTGGGCCATAAGTCTCTTCCCGAAGGAAGGTATGGGAGTAATCACTCACGCTAGCCCACACATCAAAATCATTTTTCCTCACAATGTTTTCGTTTACCATCACCTGATAGTGTTAGCAATTTAAATCGGTATTTACCGTACATTTGTACGCGTAAGAGTGGTTTGGTACATGCTGGGATTGGAACCTGCGGACCTCGGATTGATATTCCATCGGTCAAACCACTAGACTACCACGAGTTTACTTTTATCCATGTAGATACTTGGATATAATGATGTGGATATGACGAATAACTTATTCATCCATATTATGGACAAGAACACCACACAGTAGTGTGTTTAAGGTTACATTTCAATTTTACGTTAAGCCCTAAAGCTTAAAGCTATATCCAGCTACCGGCTTTCGAAATCGTTCTTGTTAGGCACTGAAACGATAACATCTTGACAATAATTTGTTTAGCGCACTCTTTCAGAAAATTATGCACCATTTGTAATATGTCTAGTAATCAAATGAGACCATAGGTTATCTGATCTGATTAGTTTTCTATATGATATATATATTGTACACATATGTTTTAGTTTGTCGTATTTTGGAAACAGTCTATAAATATCCAGTTGTCGAGATGCTTAAAATTCGATAGGGCATCGACAACATACGATGTATTCTAGTTCTCCCATTGGTTGCAATTTCTCTTAGATTGCATTAGCTGTAGATAATAATCAAATCTATCCAATAAGATGTATACTTTTACTGAGTCAGAGCACACTGTACTCCAAATGGATAGAACACAACCCGTATCTACTTAAAAAACTTTCGACCACTTGTGACTACCCCAAAGCCGATTAGCTCCCAAGCAAACATCTTAGCATCGAGTGACCACTAGAAACATTTCAAGAGCCATCAAAGACCCCGAACACCAAGCTTCTGTTTATTCTTTTTCTTTCGGCTTACCGGAATTAAGTTCCATACTTCTGTATTTTTTTGTACATAAGACTTTGCCTTTTAATGCCTTATGACATTCTTATATATTACAATTAATTTCTGAGGATATAAGTTTTGATTGAATGCCGAAGCTGTTAAATGAGTGTAAGTCATTTATGTAAAGAACACGACTATTATGTAAAGAATCGACCGAGCAAGGCATTTTTATGATGACATACAATCCTCGCCAAACTTCTTGACCGCTCTGAATATAGCTGAGCAAAACACAAATTTAGGTGTAAATATATATGTGTAATCGAGATATCAGTAAATAAATTCCGATTTTAGATTTACATAATTACATTTTAATTTATTTTTTTGTGTTCTACTCTTGACTATGCGCAATCCTAAACTTATAGCTAGAAAGAATTCATTTCAAAGCATGTATGCATTCAAACTTTTTTATTCTCGGTAATATTCGATTTTTCTCGAGATACCAAACCATTATTTAGTAGGTGCTAGAGACACGCTGAAGCTATTACTGGTTTCAAGATAAATGGGTCGGCTCGTCCGGGGTTACACCACCCTCTCACAGAAAACCGACTTGAAGTAATAGTGCTTGCATTGTTGCGTTTTATTCAGTCATTGAGAGCGCCGGAGACCCATCTCTCCTCCCCTCCCATCTCCTCTAACTTCCCCTCTCCTCTCCCTTCCCCTCTCCTCTGACCCCATTCTCTCTATTCCCTCAAACACAGGCTGGCAACGCTCTTGCGACTCCTTTGGGTTTGCTAGTGTCTATGAACAGTGATAATCGCTTATCAACAGGTGACCCGCATATTCGTTTGCCTTCTATATGATACATATAAAAAAAACCCTCGACGAAACGCAGAGAGTAGATTCTTTGACTAGATGATGCACTAACATTCTATCGTATAAACTTCAAAGCGAAAGTTAACGATGTTTCTTGTACGTATCCTAATTAATAATACGACTTTCAATAAAACCAAATAGACCATAATTATCATCTACTTACTCTTATCCCACCTAAGTAGGATCGCCACAACATTTTTTCCTCTTCCGCTCTAACCTATCAGAATTCATTTCTGTATTCACACTTTTTATACAATCCATCCATAGTTCGGTCTTCCTCTATTCCTATATGCATCCACTATCATATTTAGAACTTTTCTAATCACATGGTTTTCATCTCTTCTCATGACATGCCCATACCATGGTAACCTATTACTTCTCAACTTCTCTGTCACCGGTGCTATTTTCAAACTTCCTCTGATATACTCATTCTTAATCTCATCCATTCTAGTTACACCACACAACTTAAGACAGCTTAATTCGGATCTCTGCCACACGTAGTTTTCTCTCATCCGTAATACCTAATAAACCATAGAATCAATAATTATAATGTAACAACAGCCTTAAACCTATTTGCAATGTATTCTCTATCTCATTCGCTACAGTGCTGTTAGATTAGTTAGAAAGAGATAGTTGAATGACAAATAAAACAAACTGTGATGACAATTGTTTGATTTCCGTGTAGTCCCTCGCACTACCAGCCTCGCTAGACTGGTTAATGTTAGTGAGGTGTAAGAGTTTTATCGATAAAAAGTTGCTTTGAATAGTTAGATAGCTTTAATACACTCAGCACTCAAATACGAATAAATATATAAAGTTATTTAATTTGAAATTAAATGAACGTGTATAAAATTTTATCGTCGAATTTATTTATTTATTACAGCAATTTCATAAATGAGTGTTGCATGGGATCTTACGTTTCTATCACAGGCTAAACCTATATGCGAACAAATTCTACAGCGATGATAATCTAACAAGTCATGTCACCATCAACATCAAGAGCGAGTTAAATCGCAACATATCATTAGTCTTCCCTTTTCATAATTATACTTTACTTATCAATTTACGGATTTAATTTAACATCCTTTACTCCCTTTGAAATGAATAGATTTTTTTTTAAATATCTTATGTCTTTTCTTTTTCACGAAGATCTCACTTGATATCAAGTAACTATATCCTAAGATGGCAACACACTAAGCCTATAGAATAAATGGAAGTCAAGTGTAACTGTTATATCATAACTATACGTGGTCGCCAACAGATTCTCATCCTACTAGCTCACTAAGTAGGTATTAAAAAATCCCTATTACTATGTAATTTCATGTTGTTATTCATTAAACTAGAACCTTTCATTTAGTATTTTTCGGAAATAACTTCTAACAAAATCATGTACAGGAGTGATACAATATAAATAAATATGATGCCTACAAATAAAGAAACAGGTTTTGATCTAGAGTTATTTATATATTTATATTAATACGTCTACTTGTTTGAAAATCGACTATATATCTTTACTTTTAACAGCCAATTTCACAGTGGCTAATCATACGTAATATACAATTAAAATAAATAAAACATAATATATCGATGGGTGATTTCGCAACACTAAGCATCTTCGCCCCCTTTGTTCACACTTCCTGTGCGAGCGGTAACAATTTGTAATACCAATTCTCTTGTTAATTATCTTTATATATAACGATCTATTTGTACCTAACAATAATATTGTAATTCATTTAGAGGATGTGTAAATAAGTCCATCTTATTATAATCGTTACATTTCTAAATGAACTAAATCTAATTTTAACCGTTTCTAATAATTCATATTATTTTTCAAGATCATCAAATTTTGTACATGTATGTGAACATGATAAAAGAAAAATTAAAAACCTTACGGACGGCAAAAATGTACTTTATTCTTGTTGTATAAAAACAGAAAATCTTAAAAAAATTAAATATGTCGTATGAACGATTAAAATTAGTTCTAGCTCATTTTGAAATGTAAACTCATATATTAATTTCGTGTTGTCTTATTTTTTGCAATGATCTTACTATACTTGAAACAACAGCGAAAATTAACGGATAGTCGGAATGTTACTTCTACTGTATATTGATTTATCGAACATAATTGTTGTCTCACCACGCTGGAAAATTCAATCTATGTTCAGATGTTAAAAATCACTAGCAACATACATGGATTATTTTAACTCTGTCGTAGATGTTCTATGTCTCTTGATAAACGTGAAACAGTTGGTATATCCCTACCAATAATAAGAAACTTCAGGCCGATTCTCTTTATATGTACTGGCAAGAAAGAAACGACACAAAGAGTGGCCGAGTAAAAGTATCAAGAATGGTAAATTTTAATAACGTACCAAATTATATTTAAACTAAAATGTATAAATTTATCTACAAGTTGCTTTGAAGTAGTCAGGCGTGTGTGGATAGATACTGCACATTTTTTTTTTCTCGAAATGATTACGCTATTAAAGATCTTAACAGCTTCTCCGGACTATGACACTATTGTGGCTTTAGTACACTATACTAATGTTATGTGGAATACACATCCGTTTCTCACTTGAAAGAAAGAAGCAACAAACTAAATATATATTTAAATAGCATGCCCATAGCAATGATATTTCTGGGAGGGATATCAGCCGATAACCCAAAAATGTAACTCAACTCGGAAAAAGTTTAGAGATATTTAAAGCGAACAAATTTTGATTTGATTTAACCAATCAAAAACACAAAGCAAATCCGACAAAACAAGAGATAATTAATCAGCACAAAACGATTTAGAACAATCGAGTTAAACTATTCAGCTCAAGAAACGGGATCCAATCTGGATCGCAACTCGGGATTAATTGGTCTGACGTCTCTATCGGCTGTCAATTGTTTGTTTATCGACTCTTTACAGCACTATTCGAATAGAAATAAGATCTTCATTGTAAAATAAACTTCAATGGAAACTGAGATTTTTAAACTATTCTTTTATAAAATTACTTTTCCGAAAATGTTTCATCTTTAGGATTCAATATTCTTATTCGGTTTTTTGTATGTTGATCAATAGAGTATAGATAGTTTAGTTAGGAAGCTTAAACAAAGTTAAAAAGTACATTTAAGATCTATCAAGTATACATATTAAGTAAAGCATCCTCTTTACATTGTTATCGCGTAGAGTGTCAAAATAGCGAGTCTCGTCCGATCATCGAAGTCAATCAACATCGGGCGAGGTCATGTCGCTGCCGAAGGTGGTTTCGGTCATACTCAGTAGCGAATAGGCTTGGCAAGCTATAGCCTCCTTCTACAAGGAGTTCATCTCAAAGAAGGAGGCGGCGGAGAGGGCCTTCGAAGCAGACCCTTGGGGCGGCTATTCAAGGGGAATAGCATAGACCGATCCCTTCCAGGCGGCATGACACCCTGATCTTTCGACTGACACAGGTGCTCTCGAGACACGGTTGCTTCGGGAGCTACCTGTGTCGTATACGCTGGGAGCCGTTGCTAGGATACCATCACTATGGCTGCGCAGATGACACCGCGCAGTAGACTTTAGCAGAGTGTCCCCACTGGGAACAGCCACGCCGTAAGCTTGTCACGGCCGTAGGCACATATCTCTCGCTCTCGGCCTTCATCCGTATGATGGTCGAGAGCGAGAACCGGTGGAGCGCCATCGCCTCATACTGTGAGGCGGTTATGCTCGCAAAGGAGACGGTGGAGAGGGAGAAGGAGCAGACCAGCCAGCTTCCCTCTCGCGGTCGATGATCTCGGCGGCGCAGGATCAGCAATGACCTGAGGCGGCCGTAAAAAGAGCCTGCGGGCTACGGACCCGGGCACGTCCGTCGCCCAAGCAGAATATCTGCACAGGCCTGTGTCGTTGAGGCGCATTGTGCCGATGCGCCCCCCACGATCGTCGGGGAGGGCAATTCTCGTCCTCTCCCAAGGGGTCTATGATTTTGGCCCCTCGACCGCGACGAGACCCATAGTAAGGGGCCGACACCTGCTGGGGAAGAGACGCAGTGCCAGTTCGGCAGCTCCTGCTTCCCGGCCTATAGGTGATTGAGGCACCATGGGGTTTTAGTCCGTGCAAGTCGGACATACCGCAACCCTTAGCTGACGACGAGGGTGGGTATCCGTAAGAATATCCCCATATAAAAAAGACCAATCCCTTGCCGCCCCAACAGTTACGGGAGGTCAATCCTTTGATGGGTGACCGCATAGGAATACCGCGTGACGTTAGCGTAGACATTATTGTGCTTGCGTCAGACTAGCAATACGTAGCATAGCGGCCTGTGTACATGTAATATTGATATGTTGTATTAAATTAATAATTGATTGAATAATAAACTATACAAAATGTGTATATATGTATATTCATCGGAGTGCCAATAGATGTGAAAACCGAACTAATGTTATTACTTTAAATCTACAAGAGAACAATTGTTTCATTGTTTTGAGTTTTTACTCCTGTCGACAGTCCTCATGACCGCATCAACTTTTTTTAATACCATTTGTTACCATTGCAGGTGGTGGAGCCACACTGTAGCTATTACTGGTTTCAGCATGAATGGGTCGGCTCGTCCGAGGTAGTACCATCTGACGCACACAAAACTGACGTGAAGTAACAGTGCTTGCATTGTTGCGCTTCGTTCGGTCAGTGAGAGTGCCGGAGGCCGACATCCCTTCTTATTCCTTCTTTCTCTTCCCCTTCCCCCTCGCCTTTCCCCACTAAAACAGGCTGGCAACGTACTTGCGACTCCTCTGGTGTTGCTGGTGTCTAGGGACAGTGGTGATCACTTAACATCAGGTGACCTGTTCATTTGCCTCCTATGACATAAAAAAATGGAGCATTTTTATATTCTTTTCACCCTCGGTTGAATTATATTTTTCGATTGAATAAATAAAACGTCTTCAGAAGTTCTCAAAGAACCATGTTTCGATATAAAATTGACATTGAATTTATCTATTCCAAAGAATAATACCTTTGAAAATTTATCGATATTGGTCTATATCCCGTCACTAACCTAGTTGAAACTTCCATATCCGACGTGAAAACGCCGCGCCGATCTCCTGTAAGATTGTTTTATTATTACGTTGTCACCGCCACCACAATCGATGTTATCGACTATCGATTATCGATAGAGTTCGTTTTTTATCATGGTTTAACGAAGGAAGATGTACAATATTTTTTGAACTTTCCAAATTATAGGGAAAAGTAACGACTGTAAAACATGTAAAACAAATCTAGAACAATGAGTACAAAAATAATTGAATTCACATTCTAGTTTTCACAAACACATCGTTATTTCAAACAGTATTATCTATTTCGGCAAGTCGACTATATACACTATACTGGTCAATCCCGAAACGCAACAAACTAAAATACATTCATCGTGACGGGCTTATCAGAATATACACTCAGCTTGAATACTGGATAATATTATATCTAACATACCTTAAAACAGTCAATTCTTGTACATTTGTATATATTCAGGATCTCGGAATCGGCGTCATCTATTTCCGTGAAACTTAGTATGTAGGTAGCTTCGGGGACAATAAATCGATCTAGCTAGATTTTATTCATATAAAACTTTTTTAAACTGAATTTTCAAGTAATGAAAATATATAGCTAGAATATAAAGGTAAATTTCGTCGGCGCTGTCAAAGCAAAAATAGCTCAAATGGAAATCGGTTGCTTCGACAATCCCTCTAACCCCAGTTCGAATCCGAGTGACAGCAGAAGATATATATATATATATATATATAAGGCAAACCTAACAGTTTATTTTAATTTAAAAATGTTTTTTTAAAGAACCGAGCTAGGCTCGGTCGCCCATATCATCATCATTACATAGTATAAAACAAAGTCCCCCGCCGCGTCTGTCTGTCTCTCTGTTCGCGATAAACTCAAAAACTACTGAACGGATCTTCATTCGGTTTTCACCAGTGGATAAAGCAATTCATGAGGAACGTTTTAGTACATAAATTTGTGAAGGTTTCATATAGATTGGTTGAAATATAACGATAATTGTTGGATATGTCGGAAAAAGTCAAACCGCCTGGGAGCTTTCATAGAAAACGCTTCTTAACCCTTTTGAGATATAACAATGTATGTTGGGTAAATGTAATAAGGTTTACTTTTGTATGTATAGGTTAAAATAAAAGAGAGTGACGTCCATTGCAAAATGTATTGACGACTTAATATAATGACAATGACATGACAGATTTTTCTTTTTGTTTTTAACCAGGTGTAAATAATGACACAACAGAGACAATGTAGATCTACAAAAAGGTCTGTGAGGGCATATCTATCTTTTAAGGATAGCCCACTCACTATACTCATTATATGTTCTAAAAAAAGGTGACATAAAATTCTAAAGCTATTTAGACGTATACAGTATTAATATATATCAACTTAAATACATTTCATGCACATTTTTATCCTCCGTGTTTGTGTTCGAAGTCTTCCGAAACGGCTAGACCGATTTTTATAAAAATTTTAAGGTATATTTGGTAGGTATCATACTAGGTCGTAAAGTAAATTTTTTGCCTGTAGGTAATTAGGGTGTCCCTATCTAGATTTTATATTATGTGTTTTTTTTTTGTTATATGCTATCAAACATATATATGATCTCAAATTTACATCTTCCTGACCTTACCCTCCCAGTAGTATATTTTAGTACTTTTTTAATTAACAATATCCAAATGATTCAACGGTCCTTCCAGACATACGTGAATCATTTACTATTTTTTTTTCTTGATTTCTCTACGTTATTGACCCAACAAGGTCGTAATAGCTTCACGGACTACAAATATACTTAACCAACTAGGTTTATTTTGCATTTGCTGTGTATTACAACGCAGTGCGTACAAAATATTGTACGACTGATTTTAAATTATAGGAAATTAGATGTCACCCGCTGATTCGTCCGCATGGATTGAGTGAAACTGTTGTTTGAACTATTTGGGAGGCATTTTCTTATACTTACTCAACTCTTAATGTGATTAACGATAAAAATATTTTATCAACTTATTATTTACCAGCAAGCATGGCACATGTTGTCCCGCCCTGATTATAAAAATTAATCACTTTATCTATTCGTGAAAAACTCATAACAATCCGTTCACTAGTTCATCGCAAACATACAAACGGACAGACAGACACGGTAGGGGGCTTTGTTTTTCTAATAAGTAATGATAATAATAAAGGTCTATATATATATATAATAAATCGGTGACTAGACCAATGGTGTACATCATTACATAGTATAAAAAAATCCCCTACCACGTCTGTTTGTCTGTTCGCGATAAACTCAAAAACTACTGAACGGATCTTCATGCGGACATCAGAGAATAAAGTCATTTGTAAGGAGCGTTTTGGTATATAATATGTCAAGGTTTTATGTAAATGATGGAAATGTCGGAAAAAGTCAAGTCGCAGATGGAGTTTTAATCGAAAACTCTTTGGGATATAACAGAACTGAAGCCCAGGATACTCATTATGTCTTCTAAAATAATTGTGACGTTGTAACAGACCCAACTTAGTATATAAAGGAAAAAAGAATAAAATAATTATTCAAGTAGTGTCATCTAGGCTGCCATAGGAGTATTAAAAATAAATAAAGTAATTATATAAGTTAAAATCGTTTTAACAAGTCTAATTAGGAACATTATGAGAGAAATTATTCAAGGTTAACATAGGTACCTTTAAAATAAATAAAGTAATTATGTAGTCAATATTATTTTAACAAGTTTAATTGGGAACATTATGAAGGGAAACAAGTGATACCATCTTGTGACGAGTAGTTGTCCATTTAATCCGTAACACGAGGCGAACGACAAATACTTACTCACTTGACAAATATACGTTACGAAGGAGGCGGGATTTGTGTGGTGCCTGGACCAATCAGGTGCCGGTACACGGGGTGTACGACGCCTGTACAAGACGAACTTGATTTGACCACCTGCTAGGGAGAACAAAGAAATGGGAAAGAGATATAAGCCGAGGTAACGAGGTAACGAGGTAACCGTTTGAGGATTAGTCTTGTTGTATCCAGGGAAGAGTCTGTAATAGTCTGCGTGAGTCCGCGAAACTTCGTAACAGTTATTTTAGTTCGTCATAACGCTAATTCTCATTAAAAGAAAAGTAATTAGTTACTTTGTCAATAAATGTGCGCGAGAGTTCATTCGTAACAAAGTTAAAATCAAAACCTATGCAGTTCAGCTACAGTGCCGGCAAAGTGTCTCGAATTGTGCAGCATTAGTCAGAAATCCTCATGTTTTACCTAGGCCTTGAGCATCTGAGGGCAGGGGCGAGGTAGCGGTCGCGATGTTCTTCATGTGGTGCGCGAGAGTTCGTCAAGTGTATTAGAGAAAATCTCGTAAAGAAAGCATATTAAAAGAGCGTCAGTGAAAGAAGTGCGTGAATAAATGGTCAATTTAGAGTCATTACAGAGAATAAGTTGTGAATATTAATTACGTAATGAAGCTAAAGAATCACGTAAATTTGCGTGTTGTTGAAGTTAGGTATTGTTGTGTTATAAGTATTCTAATCCATAATTTGTTAATATCTTGTATTCGTGAAAACTACGAGACTGTAAGTAATTTATAAATTATTAGAATATAACTTTGTGTGTGAATTTCTATTTATAGAATTCAAACAATAACCTGTTACGTAAATAACCACAACAAGACATACATTACATTGCATTAGCTAAAAGGATCTGTAATTCTAAAGAAAGATTATATAATTGTTGTCGATCTATAATTAGAATTTGTTATGAGTCAAGTTCACAGGCTTTTAGCTAAGTAGAGGTTAGTATTATGCATTTAGTAGTTGTTGGCTTGAATATATATATATATTTGTCTAAAGAATGTGAACTAGATTCTACTAGTATATTCATCTTCTTTGTTATTCTCACAATGCGCGAGTTACAGATCTTTTAGCTACTATTAATAATTGTTACATAAATCAGATACATTATTGAATACTTATTAAGATGGTTTGAATTCTATAAAAGTCAGATGATTGTTTATATGCATTTGTTGGCATAAAGTATGTAAAGATGTGATATATCAACCATGTATTTAACAGCAATTTTATTTCACTAAAATGTAAATTATTATATAAAGTTAGTTCAATATATTGCAAACCTAATTAGAAACTTTAAAGTTAAATAAACATAATATTATTGAGGAATATAAGCTGTTAACTAGGGTAGGTTCTCTAAATAATTTTAATATGTGGTACTCAATAATTTTATTTATATGATTCAAACAAAAGTATTTATTAAAGAACACAAACAAAGACACAGTACTATACATAAGCTAAGGTATTGTAGTTCTGATTCTATCAGAACGAGGTAAATTGAGGAAGAGAAGGTTCGCACTGGTAAATCAGTGACTTTATAACTTACTTACTAAATAATTCCCTAAACTGATGTTGATTCGAGTTCATAAGCTTTTAGTCAGCAGTGTTTTATTATAGGGAGTCCCAGTAGGCGTTGATTTGGGTTGCACCTAAAGCATATACGCTTCGGCGATCTTAACTCTCTCTCTCTCTACCAAGTAAACCATTTTGCTGGGTAGGGAAGGGGTTACAGCATGCCTGAGGGGAAGTAAGGTTGTTGTCAGCGATACGTTAGCCCTGACCCGGGGATTGGTTTGGTCTGAAATGCATTGCGCATCTCCACCAAAGTACGAACCGGTAGCCGTCTTTTGTCTGACATGATCAACTCTCATGAAACCTCTGCCTGGTGTTGTCTCTCGACTTAACTCAAAATCAACATCCTCTTGTGTTTATAGTTTAAAAGAATATGAACTGGCTTTCTTTAAGATAGTCACAACCCCACACTATACTCTTTAAATACACTTCCCCTAACAACAATACATGTTACATAAAACATTTATACTACTAGAGTTTCATTATATAGAATTCTAAATCTTCAGTTAAGTATATGAATATATAATATGAGTACATAATTATTATAAACTTAAGGAATTATAAATAAAATAAAATCCATATATTGCAACAGAATTTAAGGATTAACTTATGATACAAAAAGGTATAGAATTAAGTTGAGATCTCAATAGGTTAAGATAATATTAGTGTTGTAAGATTATACATGTATATTTATATGCATACTATATACATATATATATATAACATATCTATTTTTGGTGCTTAGGCCAGATCGAGTTTCTTGCCGGTTCTTCTCGACTGGATAGGTTCCGAACCGGTGGTAGAGTCTTCTGAAACACACTATACAATTGCTTTGCAAAGGGATTGAACCCTTATGCCTATACAATCAACTATTACCAATCTATCGCTTGAATGTGTACTGAGCAGAGTTAGCACAGCATTATATTAATTTATTTGTTGTTATTTATTAACAACCTTGGTAAAGAATCTTCTGTGTGGGATCCTGTTTTTTTTTTTTTTTTTTTATTTTTATTCTGCTGGCTCTTGGTCCGCACCTTTTTTTTGTTTTGATGTAGTTTTTTTTTTTACGTAAAAATTGTATCCGTGAGCATATATATGTATATATATATATATTATTATTATTAGTAATTTATTAAATATTCACTGTTTAATTATTATTAACTTTTTTTTTAATGGTTTAATGATGTTATTGTTTTTATAGCGCTTGCATTTCCATTCTTTATGGCCATTTTTAGGTTGTAATCCACAATATCCCGTGCCGGAGCGTCCACGGCCCGACGAATGAACCTACTTATCGCGTCGTCAGTAACGTCGGTACAGTAGACACAGGTGTCGGTGTCTAGATATTGCCACTATAGCATGTGAAACGCTATCGTGGATTTGTACCCTTCTGCTCTTTGTTTGCAGGAGCAGTGGGATCCTGTTAGCACATTATAAAGTAATGGTAACTGGAACCAATCAGAAGTTCAACTCCAATCTAAATTAATCACTACAATACTATTTGTAGTCTAAATGCTAGTGCTGACTTAGTTCTGCACGTCCTGCGATCAATCCTAATCCGCTTTCCTTCTGGAACTAGTGCGATTATATAATTCAATTAATGGTTATGTCTACCATTTAAAAGGCATTAATATATTTACTCTAGTGCGTGATTTAGCCTTTTGAATAATCAAACTGTTATGATTTTCACTCCATACTAGTTTGTTAGGGCGTAGCTAGTCTTCTCCATATCCATGTCCTTTGATCCACACTGTGTTAAGTGACCTGACGAGTGGATTGGAGCAGACCTTTATGTCTCTCCTCGTATCCCAGTGTCTATCGTGTCGCTATACCCGTGTTGGGGAGGTTTGGACTGAAGCAAGTTACATTTCCTCCTCGGATTGACTTTGTCTCCTTGGAACTTCTTTTTCTATCTCGTGGGAACCATGGTAGTCTTGATATTTATCAGCTCCAATCACTCACTAGAGATTAATCGACGACATTTCTTCAATTTATTTGAAGTATTAGTTCCTAAACTCCTTATATCTCCGCCTCTTACACATACGAACTCCCGGCGATGCTGGTAGAAGTTGATTGTTGGGTTTAACTGTAAATTCATTGTAATTACAGTTGCCTCTCAGAGGTGGGCTTGAGGAGGTGGGTCTAATAAAAAAAATATATAAAAATACTCTACAAGACCTCACACACATTTATTACATAACTTAACATTCATAGAGGGTATTTATAGGGTGTATGTATATATTAATATAATGTATTATGTCTACAATGGTTCATTTAGAGATTTAATCTGGCTTTAAATTATTACATTTAGTACTTGTTATTTGTTTACTTGATTTTGTACAACTGTTTTAATATGTGTCATTACTTCATTTAACTGATTTTAACCAATTGCATTTAATATTCATTATTACTTTCTTTATTTGATTTTAACTAATTGCATTTAATATTTGTTATGTGTTTTCTAAAGTTCTAACTACATTAATTATGAACAAAGTAATGTTTTGTGAGTACCAGATTAAAACAACTTGGTTCTACAAATTTTGTTTCAATACACAACGTAAAAGGGTCCTAATTACTAAACGATCATGGTAATAATAATAAGAGTGATGGTGAGTTGGAGATGAGGGAGATGAAGTGACGCTGGTGCTGAGTAGTTAAGAGAGGTATAAGAGGGGAGGGCGTTACAACGTACAATAGGATAATTCGAAAGTTATTTATATGGATTCAGTTTTAATGCTTATTAACTGAAATACGTTATTTACATTAATAATTTCAGGCTGTTTCTAAAAGTCTTCCTCAACGTTGCATTTTGTTTTTTATTTTTTGTATTTAGGCAGATAGATATGTACTAAAATACTTATTAATAGGGAACTTTTTATATATTTTTTGACACTACATTTCAATATTATTTTGCCATATTTCAATTAAATATAATTAGTATTAAACCTCTTAGCTTCCGAATTAGCTACATTAGATCAAAATCATTTACTCTAAGTTTCTAACTTTCTTATTTCGTGACATTCGGCAGTAACATTCATGTAGTCGTATATATATCGTCGTATAATATATTTATTTATATGACAATGTGAGATATTATATATGTATATCGTTTTTATCTGCACTAATAATATAAAGAGGTAATAGATATTCTTCTTTATCTTCCACTTACACACCTGAAGTAGTTGCTATAATAGAAGCTATCAAATATCTACTATCACATAAATGAGATCAAACTATCCTATTGACATTTTCTCTAAATTGCTTATGTAAGCGACGCGTAGAATAGTAATAATATATTGGCGCGCGCGTGTCACGCATTGGTCTGGCACCGCGTACCGTACTGTGAGGATGATTTGAATAGGGTCATTTTAGAAACTTTAATTGATGTTTTTTCGTGTAATTAGTTAAGATATTGATGCAATTTGATCGTAATAAATGTTTTTATATAAAAAGGCACGTATAGGTACAGAAATTATGATAAAATGTTAATATTTGTAGAAGTAAACATTCATGAATCGTGATTCGCAACATCTCGAAAATTGTTAAAATTGAACTTATTTTTGGGTAAATCATGCTTAGGATAGTATATTATTCGATAATATTACAAATTTATATAATTAAATTGCTCAGGAAAGCCAAAAAAGGCCTTTGAAGAAATTGGAAAAATCGAGAATCGCTGTAAAATCGCATGTTTTTGTTGTATAACTTTTTAGTTATTCTAGGTATAATCTAGGCAATTGTAGCATTATATAGAGCTTTTCGAGACGAATCTAACCATGTATCACACATATAGGTGTAAATTATAGTTATAAAGATATTTTAGAAAATGTACAAAATTCATAGTGAAAACAAGAATCAAAATGTTAAAAAATTGATAGAGCCGCAGGGGCTCTCATTAAGGTATAGCCGCCGAGTACTTAAGCTCGGCGGCGGCCGGTACAAATCGTGGCAGGTTCATAGCAATCAGACCATCTGATACGAACGGGGAATCAATCGTTACAAGAGTCTTCGAGTATCTGCGGAAATCTTCGGGTTCATCAAGTTCATCGTGGTTCATCGTGGTTCATCGTACATCAAGTATCGCCGTACATCGCGTCTTCGCTCGTCGAGTCGTCACGTCACGCCGCTTCGAGTCTACGCTGCGTATCGAGGTGCTGCCCCTCCTCAAGGCAGAATAATAACGAGGTGCTGCCCCTCTTCAGGCAGATTAGGGTCACGGGACTGATTGCGTTCGTCCTGCATAGTGTCTGCGACCTGTACCCGTGTACAGAGAGCGCTGTAACGCGAGTATTAATTAAGTATAGTGCTGTAAGGACAATTGTAAGTACAGTTTGTGAGTATTTAATAAATCCCCCTGTTTTGTGCGAAACGTGCAGTTTGGCATTGCCCGCCAGCGTCCCGGATCCTTTCCCTCTACCCCTCACCTCACCCCTCTCCTTGTTTCCTACCCCTCCTACCCCTGACGCTTCCGACTGGGCCCGGTTGGGGTGCCAGGGGCTTCATCCCTCACAGTATACGGACGTGGGTCTGCCGAGCCGGATTGATTGTTCGGGTCGGTCGGGTTTCTTCTCGCCTACCCCTTGTGGGGGCGTGCGGGGAGACGGCATCAGGGATACCCCTCTGGCCGTGATTTCTCTCTCCCCCCGCCACAGCGGGGGTGTCTTGTTTCCTTGGCAGAGCGTTGGCTTGCCTCTGTGGTCGTCTGTCGTTTTGCTTTGTGGTATTTGGTGCGCGTGGCTATTGAAGTTGCTCTATCAGGCGATCGATGTCTCTGAGCCTGTAGCAGCACTCTAGGTCTCTTGCATCTCTGGTTTTCTTGTCTGTGGTGTCATCCGTCCGTCGTGTAGCCTCTATGAGCAACTCGATCTGGCGAGTCCGGAGCTCGTGTACTGTTTGCTGGGGCTCCTCGGACAGTGAGTGCTGTTTTTCTGGTTGTGGCGTGCTTGACTGCTCCGAAATGGTGGCTAGTGTGGCTTCTAGCTGCTGTTTCTTCTTTGGGCGTCTTCTTGGCCTTGGCTTCTTAATTGGTTCCCCTCTCGGGGTGGGGTTGTTTGCGGGGGCCATCAATGACTCCCCCGCACTTTCTATAGAAGTCTCTGCCGCCGGTCTGGCTTCTTTTCGTCGCCCGGGTCCTCTTGTCCGGGGCGCGGTGCCTGCCCGGCGGTTCCTCAGCTCCCGTTGGAAAACGGGGCAGCGCATCTTATTATTAGCCGTGTGGGCGCCCCCGCAGTTTGCGCAGGTCGCCGGCTCTTCTTTGGGTCTGTCGCATTGACGAGCGGGGTGAGGCCCCCCGCACCGCACGCAGGCAATCCTCTTGTGACATTGTTGGGAGGAGTGCCGGAACTGCTGGCAGCGAAAACACTGCGCCAGCCGGCGCTCCCCCCTCCAGGCTTCTATTGTTATTGGCAGGCTTGCTATTCTGTGGACTTCATAGATTGCCGGGATAAGGCCGGGCGTTCTTTTCAGGGCGGCGAAGAAAACGCACCCATTTCTTCCTCGTCGTCCGTTAATTTGTCGGGCGTGCTCTGGATCGAAGCCCTTCTGTCTGAGGGCCTCGAGTATTATCTTGACATCTGTCCCGCTTGGAAGGCCGCGAATGGCAACTTTGAGGCCTTGCAGTGCGGGGGGGGAGTAGGTGAACCACTTCAAACCTTCTTGCTTCTCCAGGAAATCGATTGTAATTCGGTACTCTTCTGGGTCTTGAGGT
>JACEII010000007.1:582863-626102 GCA_014332785.1 Antheraea mylitta
AATTATTATGTAAATGTATGTTTATTTGAGACATAATGGCTGTAAGTGTTATGTTTGTCTTAGTGTATTACAGTGGCCTAAACGGGAAAAATTAAATTATATAGTTCTATCTATAAAACTCCATTATTAAAAAGGTAGCTTACAGATTCCATGTATACTTTACAAATTTTTATTGAAACAAATAGTTGAATCAAACTGAAAAATTTATGAAGGTAAATTTTACTTTTCACAGCATTTAAATTGATGGAGTTGGTTAAAAGATAATGGGAAATAAAAACTATAAGCGGTAATATTATTGCGTAGGTGAGGGCCAGAGGAGCAACCCAGGGGATACCGGGAAGACATTTTTTGTCAATATATATAAAAGATAGTCTGGATTCACAATTGAACCCGGTAGGTATCACTATAGTCAGGGTCTAGGTTTTTTAAGGTTTTTCGCTTCTGAAAATAAAATTGGAACCGGTAATAACCGACTTGGCGCAGACGAAGGTGCGCGGGTCAGCTAGTTATTTATAAATCATATAATATCCTCTTTCTGTAAGAGATTAAAATACATTTACTTACTCTCTTCTGGTACTTAACCTGAGCCGTCATTCAAATTGCAATAATTTTTGATAGATTTGACCGATTTTAATGAAACAAAGACGAACTATGTTACTCGAGAATATGCTTTATGGTTTATCGTAAACGCAGTACTTAGTGATCCGTGTCCAAACAAATAGACAGACAGACATTTCTAAAAATGATTGAAATATATTTATTATGTATTCCTAAAACTCGGCAACATTTTTTTTCACAAAAATTTAAATGTACAGACGCATTACTTTTACATTCTTATTATCTATTCAAATCCGAGTGACAGCAGAAGAGATATTTCTTTTATATTTTTTTTGTACAATAATGTTAATTTTATAAGGCAAACCTAACATTTTATTTTAATTTAAAAATGTTCTTTAAGGAACCGAGCTAGGCTCAGTTGCCCAGGTACCATGTATAGATTGGAAAAGAGAAAGTTAAAAAGCAATTACACAACGCATAAGGGATGTGGCGCTTAGTATAAAAACAAATAACTATATATTCCAAGGGCGCTTTTCCAATATGTGCGACCTTTCTGATTAATATGAATTACACAAAGAATATTATGATATTTACAGGCATCCCAAATAAGATTTCTTACAACACTTCCTACAACACGGATATTTGACCTTTCCATCTTTTACTGATATTCTTTCTCTTCTATCCAAACTGTTCTTTTTTCCTTTCGAAGTTCCAAATCTTGGGCACTTCTCCTTTTTTGCGCTCCCAAATCCACTCTTTATTTTATGTTTATAATTTTTTATTTTCACTTTCTCTTCCTCTTTCTCTTTAATCCAGTCGTTTAACTTCTTTTGTAGCAAAACTCTGTTATCTTCTCTTACATTATGTGTATTAAAACCTTTTGTAGTAAATAGATATGATATATCTCCAAGATTTACATTAAACTTCTTCCTTCTTGCGTCTTCAATATTTATTCCCACTTCTTTTGTGTTAGTCTTATTCAAATCTTCAGTTTCGTTCAGTTTTTTAATTTGGTCTCTTAGTTCTGTTAAATACGTTATGCCTAGTATAGCTTCTGTGTCGTTATCGTTTCTTAAAGTTTTAATACTATCTGATATTCCCTTTTGGATCTGAAGAAAGAGATCCTCTTTTTCCTTTTCAAGCTTCTTTATCTGCTCTTCTTTATTCGATTTAGAATAATTCAACCACTGGATTATTAGAATTAATAGCAATCCATTTTTAATCTTCATTTTTAGATGTTTTTTTTTGGTATTTAATACATTATATGAACAATAACTTTTGTTTGAACCGTTCACAGTTGAAACAATATCTTCAGTTTATATGCAGTTATATGTTTTATTTTTATAAACATAAAACAAACTTTAATCTAGCAATAAAACTGAAATAACAGTAAAAACATTGTAGATATGTTTGAAGGGCAGAGTAAAAATTAGTTGATGAAAAACTTTTCAATTTGCATCATATAGCACAAAAAGATTTAAAAGCTCATAGTAATAGGATCGGTTTTTTTTTCTCGAAATGACTACGCTATTGACCCATCAAGGTCTTAACAGCTTCACCGGACTACGAATAGGATCGGTTCTTGACAGATTATCTCAGTAATAGAAACGTCTTCTATTTACTTTGACATTCTAGTTGTTAATCGACACATAAAGATATTAAAACGAATAACTAAAATTCTAAACGATAGTAAAATAATAATTCATCGCAGATTTCTACAAATTGATTTAAATTCCATAGTAATACAATAAAGTGGGTACCTTTAGAACTAAAAATTATAATGAAAATTCTCAGTACTCCACTAAACAACGAAAAACCTTTACTTTTTATTTTACACTTTACAATTCTGTCTACAGATACTACTGTATGTTCTCGATGCGAGATTATAAAGTTGTCTAAACTCGATACTATCGCAAAGAGGAAAAATAGAAATAACCTCATATCAAAGTTCAAATGACAAATCAAATTAAGCAAGAAATTGCTTAATTCATTTGCTACTTGTATTGTTTGTTACACATACGACCCGATTAGGCCTCCCACGGCAGCGGCTCAAGCCTAGGTTCGATCCCTCGGTAGGGAGCCCTTGAGTGCGTTGCTTGCGCGATACGGTGACACACCCATACATCACTGCTACAACACTACACGATCACCTCCACACACGTGCACGCTTACACGCTACACATCTTGGTGGAAGGGTTATTTTTGTTAAATTTTTTCCCTTATCGAACTGAAAAACTCTCCAAATTTTCGACAAAAATATATGGAAGAGTTGTTGAGGCGGATATGCTTGGTACACATATACGTTTCAACAACTCAAACATATATGAATAGTTAGCTAGGTTAGCTAAGTTAGGTCGCGATTTTTGCATGCAACGGGCAACAGCCAAGCCGAGGTGTGCCGTGCACCCTTGAGCTGGTTGCCAATATAAAATCGGCTGAGTGCCTTAAACGCTCGCCTTAGTAGTCCGGTGAAGCTGTTAAGACCTTGCTAGGTCAATAGCGTAGTCAGTTCGAGAAAAAAAAAATTGTTAAACATATTCGTAGACCTGTCATGAAGCCGGTATTGTAAGGCAACTTTTTATTTTTATTTAATCTTATGGTTAAACAGGGGGCCTAACCAAGTTGCTTATCGACAATCACTAACGCAAATAGAAAACGGAAAAATGTATGGAGATGACATATCTGAACGCTATATCACGTTATTATCACATGATAAAATCACGACATATAGCGTTCAGATATGTCATCTCCATACATTTTTCCTTTTTCTATTTGCGATAGTGATTGTTGATAAGCAACTTGGTTAGGCCCCCAGAGTATGAATGTTTATCTATCGTCGACTGATTAATTACTTTATTTGTCCTTGCGAAGTTCAACTGACATGTAACAGTGTAGTGGCCAAAAATTTGAATTAAATTTCAGCCCAAAAAAATTTCCTCACGTTTCCAAATTAAGATCTAACACGTACCTAGACACGGACAAATAGTAGAGGAAAACAGACCCATTAGGATGATGACCGTCCTTATCGCCACTGGTTGTTGCTATTCGAGAGATTTATACCATTCTTGATTCTACTTAGCATTGTCTTTTGATGTTGCTTGATTTTTTTTAATCCGAGAATGACATCTAGAGGTACAGAGGTGTATTTTAGTGAGATAAAATGGGAAAACAAGCTTTTAGATTTTAGCTAAGATTTGTTATCTATATCATAAAGAGTAATTGAAAAATATATGTTATATCTTAGAAATTTTTGGAATTATAAAGATTATTTACACAAATTATGTTAAAGTACATCAAATATATTTTACATTTACATATATACAAAGAGATTTGTTTATTAACATGCAGTAGCTGGACGACCAAGCATAACTCGGTTCTTTAAAAAACATTTTTAAATTAAAATAAACTATTAGGTCTGCCTCACAAAATTAGCATTTTTAATATACAAAAAATAAAAAAAAAGATATTTCTTCTTCTTCTACTCCTTCACTCGGATTCAAACTGGCTTTAGAAGGATTTTCGAAGCATCCGATATCCATCTGAACTATTTTTGTTTTGACAGCGCCAGCGAAATTTACCTTTATATTCTAGCTATATTTTTTTATTGCCTGAAAGTTCAGTTAAAAACATTTTCTGATGTGAATTAAATCTAAGTATATCGATTTATCGTCCCCGAAACCACCTGCATACTAGGTTTCACAGAAATCACAGACGCCGTTTCAGAGATCCTGAATTTATAAAAATATAAAATATAAAAAAATTGCTCGTTTAGAGGTATTAGATAGATATAAGCTTAATAAGTATTGTAGCAGTAAGCATTGTCATGTGACGTGAATGCCTATGCATCAATTGTATTGAAAAAATTAGTCTAAAATTAAGCTAAATATCGTTGGTACGTGTGATAATTCCGATTTATCTTGAGGCATGTTTTAACTACTTTACATAAAAATAGTGAAATTGTCTAATAACCCATCACTAATTTCCCAACTATTTTAAAAGAATAATTTTTGCCAATATCGCTTTATCATTACTTAATATTTTTAACCGATGAAGGTAAATACAGAACGAAATAAAATAGAAATTAACTAAGTACATCCCTGTCCAAGAGAACAATTTTAAATCGTCTCTAGTAAAAGCTAATTTATAAACAAACTCCTCGAAGCTCCATTATCAAGGCTCTGTTAGTAAATATTCAACAAAATACTCATTAGAGTGTAATTGTAATTTTAGAAAGAAATACAAAATAACCATTGTTAATTTTAGGCTAAATTAGGTTAATATAAGTTAGTGTTAGGTTCTACAATAAGGTCTCAAAGCACGTTACCGATTATATGGTTTCAATTTTTTTGAAGGCATTTTTTAAGATATGCAATTCCGTGGTAACATGGTTTTAAGATTTGGCTAGTTAAACAACGTTTATTATGACTCATCATAATAAAAAAAAAAATAGGTGTTGGCGCAAACGCCCGTATGACATAAATATTACGCGCTACCCTCTAAGAAAGCGAAGCGGGGATCATTCTCGCGCGGAGCATCGGACAGTTCACATCTCTAAGTAAATACGTATCTATATTCATGGTGTATTGCTGTTTATATATTATTTTACGTACTGTTTAAGTTAAACGCTTTTTTAATAATACTTGATTGGTCTTTAGTGACTGATCGTTTAAATGACAAAGAGGACGTTTTCCATGTTTCATGTCATACCTTTATAAGTACCGCCCCCAACATTAAGACCGGGAAGAAAATTCTGTAAAGGATGATAGTAAGAAGAAATCCATTGCATAGTTTTCCAAGTAACAGACAGACGCAAAAAAACGACTTTATATTATACAATCCAGTGATTAATGAGGAACATCAGAATAAATCTGTAGAAGTGATGGAGTACACAGAACGTCACTGATAATGTTTAATGTAAATGCAAATGAGTCTCGGCCGCTTCGAGGCCTTTGCAAAATCTTTAATATTTGATCATAAAATCTCTTTAGACTTTATAACAAATGCGCGTGGCCGTTAAACTCGCGTCTGGTATTTAAAAGACTTAAACATTTTGATCTATATATTAAAATGCCAATATTAAAAATCTCAATACATTGTTTGACGAATTTTTTTTGAGGTGAAAAATTTTTTTGGCGCGTTGAGTGGTATTTTAGGCGGGAGATAAATTTAAAATTTTGCGTCTTGACATGCTAGAAGTGTGGCCGACCGTTAAACCAGTGACGCGTAAGTATAGCGGCCTGAGTACATCTAATATTTATATTTTGTATTATTGTGCAGCTTGTTATCTCTGATTAATTAATAAACTACATAAAAATGTATATACTTATTTATGTATACACTCATTTTTGTAGGATTTCCTAGTCGCGTTAAAAATGTAACACGAGTGTTTTTAACGTTCAAGAAAAACACTTATGAAAATGCTGATAAACATATATTTAGAGGTATTACGTTCCTGATTACTTTCAATAAAGTCGATAGATTTAGTTCTGAGATTAGTGTGCTTTTATCTGGTATACATTGCTATTATTATTAATGCTTATTAAGTGTGGTTAGTTGATAGGCTTCTAAACATTTAGCCTTACATTTTACCAGAACTCTCCGATCCGAATATTTGTCTGTCAGTTTTTCTCTCTGGGCTACCTTTTCATATTAAGCTTCAACAGATGTGTAAGAAGTCATCAGCGTTCCTAACAATGTCAAGCATTCATAGGTTCTGAATAAAATATATGGCTTCTCCTTCACCATACCTGAAATATGCCCATTCCAACAAAGCCAAAACAAAATTTGCTACGGAAAGTGTTTCGAAGAGCTGTTGGTATTGTTGCCTTCTGCTGAGGTCTATTGTCAAAAAGAAAATCCTTTATTCTATTTAGTCCCTGAAAAAGTGCTTATGAACATTATAGCTACTACTTTTTTTATGTCATAGGCGGCAAACGAATACACGTGTCGCCCGATGCTAAGTGATCATCTCCGTCCATAGACACTTGTAACACCAGGGGAGTCGCAAGTGCGTTGCCAGACTGTGTTTACAGGGAAGGAGGTAAGTGGGAGGGAAGATGTGCCTCCGGTACTCTCACTAACGGAACGAAAGACAACAATGCAATCACTGTTACTTCACGTCGGTTTTCTGTGAGAAGGTGGTAGTACCCCGATCGAGCTGACCCGTTCATGCTGAAACCAGTAATAGTTTCAGCGTGGCTCTACCACCTACAGAAACCACTATCGAGAAGAACCGCCAAGAAAATCGATCATTTTTATCTTTTTAATTTCTTTTTTTTTCAACTTACTTTTTAACTTTTAATATCAACAAACGACTCGCTACAAGTTAATAATCCATACATATTATCTTGATGGTTGTGAGCGATTATAGTTTTTTTTTTTTTTATTGAAGCACGACAAAGTGACTGCACTATGCCTGTTGGTAAGCATAATACAATCCAAGAACAGTGGCGACCACCGCGAGAAAGATCATCCATCGTCGGTCGCCACTGTCATGCCGGCCATAATGACGAAAGTCACCCGGTACTGGATATGCACAGGCTGATCCCGAAACGCGACGCACAAAAGCGAGCCACTATGACGGGTTTTCTCGCCATGTACATGGTGGTTGCGACCCAGTCGGGCTGTATAACCCTACCACCCCGCTATCGCCATTGCCTCGTTCGTTGATCAGCAGGGTGCACCACATGCAGGTGAGGTTGGCTTGGGTGTCTCAAGTCTTAAGATGTTACTCGACAACCCTTACACCCCAAAATAGTGCGATTTACAAGTGCGTTTTTTCCACGTACGACGGTTCTCTAGATTAAATTCCCAGCGGTGAAGTTTCCAGATCAATATGACTTATAAATCTTCAAGAACCGAACCTACTTCTTTCTCAAAGACAAGCAAAGTATCAGCGATTATCCTCGTGTCGCAGGTATCCTTGGGCGACGGTGATTATTTACCATCAGGTGACCCACATGCCCGTTTGCTATCAATCGCATAAAAAAATCGGCTGCTTCTGTAAGCAGGTTTTAATATCGTTCACATTAGCTCGTCCAAGCGCTTTAATAATCCGCACATGATCCAATGAATAAATCTTTAGAATTTTTCGACGATATTTCATATGAAACCGACATATATACAGAAATTTACAGTCTACGTTTCCGTGGAACATGGAATTAATTTAATTTACAATGAAAACCTTGAAATCTATGTTACTAAACATTAGAACTGCAGCACCCATTCCTTTACTGAAGAGTCAGATAATCATCTCTTGTATATCAAAATTGTTATATTTACTGTCGATACCGTCTCATATCCAATGCCTTTCATCTAGAATTCTAGATAAACAAAATGCCAGACGTTTTTACATTTACCTATAACTGTTCGTAAGATGATTTTTCTTAAAGAAATTTTCAGAAATCTAATGAAAGTAAATAAAATATAGTATTTGATATTACGACCTAATAAATTCGCTTCTTTGAACTTCGGAATAGCCACACAACAAATCAAAACAAAATTACAGATCAAGTAACCGAGCAAGGTTAAAAATATAAATAAAAAACAAGTATAAAAATTTATTTTCTCTCAACTATAACTTTATGAAATAAGTTCAAGTTAAAACATATATGTTTTATTAGAGGGAGTCCGATGTACGTTATCCCGACCTGGTAAAAATACTTGAGCAATTATATACCAAAACCTTCCTCATTAATCAATGAAAACCACACGAAAATCCGTTCAATAGTTTTTGAGTTTGTCGCGAACAAGCAGACATGGCAGAGGACTTAGTTTTATAGTGGTGACAACTATCTAAACCTTCGTCGTAAATCATTTTACCTACTGGTGAAAACCGCAATCCGTTTAGTAGTTTTATATTCCCGAACATACAGACAGACGTGCCAGAGGGCTCTGTTTTTAAATATGTAGTGATATCATGTTGAGTAATTTAAAACAAATTAATTATTTTTAGCTTCAATATCGATAGCAAAGCCTACCTCAATTATAATTTTCAAAATATATTTAGTGTACAGAAATAGCGTATGTAATGATTTCTATTTTTGTAATTATTTTTAATGATTCAGTATGGCCTTTATAATACTTTTATAAACTATAATGATATTCAAATGATTTAAACATCTACTTCCGGTACTGCTACAAAATATCCGAGACTCAACTAGAACATTGACACTAGCGTCACCTTATTAGAGAGTTCGGCTCGGACACTCATTTCTATGTCGGAAGTTATTGTAGGGCGAAGCTCTGCTCCGATGAATAGTCACAGTGCTTATTGTTAAGGTGACCGATTATACTTTTGCTTATTACACGTAGTTACAGTTTTATTACAGTATATATATAGTCCAGTTTACGGGAGCGATTTTTATAAAAAAAAAAAAATGTTTTCTTATTTAATTAGTTTCAAAATCAGAAGCAGATGCCCAGAATGAATGAATTCTTAACTAAACACGTTAACTAACTGTTCCCACGAGTTATATGGACGCTAGTCAGAATTATGCTGCTTACACAGCATTTTCATGCTAACGTGTTATTCATTTGCCCTGGTGACCGCATAACTATATAGATAAATAAAGGACTCGATGTAAGATATGTAAAAATGAAACAAAGACATCGTGTGTGCACTATCTGATCTCTCTATTATATGTTGTCTGTCATCCCTAGGCCTTATCGATAATCGATAATCCGATTACATGGAAATTACAATAATCGATAACAAAGGGTTGCGCGCGCTTTGACATCAATAAAATATTAAAGCCGACTTTAATTCTTCATGGACTTGGAAACCCTTTTAAAGGAATTTTAAGTAAGATTGATTGAAATCAGTTTTGAAAGTTTAATCTCTATCGGTCGGGGCAGTGCTGGCTTGATCTGATATTTCAAAGTAGCATGAAACATCACCATAATGAACTCCCATTACAGAATCAATAACCACGAAAGCATTTTTTTTTTTTCGAAGCACGACATAGTGATTGTACTGTGCCGTGAGATTCACAGTCCTTCTTCAAACAGCTCTGCGACTATGGCAACTAACACCTCGCTTCTGATTTTTACACTTATTAAACTTGAATTGTCTACAAGTAAACAAGATAACATATATCTTCAATTTTTGGGAAACTTCTTATGGCAAGGCTTTATAATTCTAGTCAGTAAATTTTTTGTGTAACAAAAATCGGCGCATGTAAGCACAGTGTGGAGTAGAGTATTGAAAACACCGATTCTCGTGCGATCACAGAAGTTAAGCAAAGTCGGGCGAGGTCGGTTCTTGGATGGGTAACCGTTTAGGAATGCCGCGGGCTTTTGTTATATTCTTATTTAACTGCAATACAGATGCAGTTTCACTTCTATCGTGCATCTTTACGATATACTCTGTTTTTTTTTAAATAATAATCTGTGTTACAATTTGGAAAATTTATGATTTTAAGAATAATAATCAAATGAGTGTTTAATGATGTTACATATTGATTACAACTACTACTCGATACATAATTTATAACACTTTGTTAAATAATATATGTCTGGGCAGCGATAAAATAGCGTCCAAGTAGCAGTATGACGTCATGCATAGTGACGTCATGGTCATTATTTGAACGATCAATCCACCAACAATAATCGAATAACACGTTAATTGATATAGAAACACTACACTGACTATAGTTACGGAGAGTTATACGTAGATGTTACTAGCTCAACTATGTGAGCGTGTATACCCAGCATCGAGTCATGGGTCGCCTTTTAAGGCATCAAGATACATAAACAGCCGATACCTCCAACCAATGGCGTTTCACATCGATGTAAATAATGAACAACCGATACCTTCAACCAATAGCGTTTGAGGTCATTAGTAACACCCCCGCTATAGTCAATAGCGCGGTATCACAGGTCAATAGTAGCTCCCCCGATAAATACGTTACATGTAATATTTAAAATATTATAAGAATAACGAATTATCGTCAATGACGCCAACTTTGCCAACCACCGTATCTTTTCCCACAATGCAATTTAAAATTGCACATTAATTATTTTAAAGGAAAATAGATAATACTTGTGGTATCTGTCTATTGCTTCTAAGTTTATTACGTAACTTGTGAGAGTTCATAGCAAGTGGTGCACGTTTTTCTGAGTACAAAATTAAAAATAGCAAGGTTATGTTGCTCACACATTTTTGTTTGATTGTTTATATGAGACTAAAACGATTTTAAAATTAAAAGCTTTATTTACTTCAAAACGTGTACAAATTCTTAGTTCAACTTCGTAAAATTTATTTTAGCGTCAAAATGTGGAACGGGCAATTGCTTAAAGTTGAGGTAAAAGTGCCCGCCACCAAAATCACTCGTAAAAATTTGACAGAAAATATTTTTTTACAAAACCACGCATACGTGCAGTTACAGTAGAAAGTCACATATGTTTTAATAGAAGAAAGTTAGAAAAAAACTTTTTTCTTCATAAAAATGGGTAAAGTTTGAAAGACCTAAACACGTAATTGTTTTTTGTAAGATATTTGATTAAAGAAGGCGTTACTTTGCAGAAATCAATAATTAAGTATTACAGTCGACATTACTTTGCACTTTCACCTGGTATTGATTGGCCGCTACCAAATCTCATTGCAATATAAAAAAATTAAAAAAAAAACGACTTCCATCTCAATAAGGCAATGATAAAGCGGAAAATAAATAGTTTATTAAATTATCAAAATCGGTTCACCCAGTCGAAAGTTCTGGAAGAACAAACATTGAAAAAAATAGAGAGAAATTAATAACCTGCTATTTTTAAAGTCGGTTAAAAACACGTTTAGTTTATTAAAAAGTGCCTGGAATAGTCAATTGGAAACTAGTCATAAAAAACAGCGAAATGTCAGTAATATTTATAACTAAAACAATAAACATTGAAGTGAGATGTGGTAACGGTCAAACATTTCTAGACGGAAGTGGAAAGCAACGTCCAGAATAATTTTGTCTTCTTCTAAAAGAGTTCTGCCATAACGACTAACCTTGTTAGTGTGTTCTTTTCTTACTTTAGATATTTAGATATGTTATAACAGAACCTATTTACTGTGAATTACCTCAAATATCTCAATAATAAGGGGGTTACATAAATGATACCAACCGTATTGTAAATGGGGGTTGGTGTGGTAGCTTGTTGCAATTACAGGAATGCAATTAGTAAGGGGGTTCACTGCGACAGAGCCCGAATTCGACTAGTACGGGCAGGTGTTGTGGTTAGTTACATACAATTTATACTCATCAGTTTTTTAACATAAAGTCTGAACATTTATATGACCGTGAGCAATTTTAGTACATTTTTTTATTCCATTGCATTTCTCCAATACAATTCCATCTGAATGATTATTACATATTCATTTATTTACAATTGTGGATAATACAATAGTATGTGGTAGAGCCACGCTGAAGCTATTATTGGTTTCAGCATCAATGGGTCGGCTCGTCCGGAGAGGACCACCCTCTCACAGAATACCGACGTGAAGTAACAGTGCTTGTATTGTTGCGTTTTGTTCGTTCAGTGAGATCGCCGGAAACTCATCTGCCTTCCCGTCTCCTCTCCCTTCCCCTTTTATTTCTCTTCATTCCCCCAAATACAGGCTGGCAATGCACTTGCGACTCCTCTGGGGTTGCTAGTGTCTATGGACGGCGGTTATCGCTTAACAACAGGTGACCCGCATGTTCTCTTGTCTCCTATATAATATAAAAAAAAGTCAACAGCCCGATGGATAATATAATAATAAGTAGTAGTTTACTAGACTGAAAACCTACAACGCTTTATCACATCAATACAACTTACCCTATTAATATTAATGAAAAATTAAAATTATGGAACACTAAATATTGATAAACATTTGACAAAGAAAAGAGAAAGATATAATAAAAATAAATGAAAAAGTGACAATGAATTCATCTATTAAAAACTAAAATTAACGTATGAAAAAGAGAACAATACGGCATATATAATTAACAATATTAAAATAAAGAGTTTTTTTTAAATATTCATGGATATAAAATGTGTTTAACTGTACTTTTGAATTTAAACGCTCGATGGTGAAATATGTCTAATGAGATGTGCTCGGATGCGAACTCGTTATTAAATCTAAAGAGGCGATTAGCTTTTTTAAATTTTAGACATCCGAAGACTTCATCTACACTAATAATAATACATTTTATTAACTAATATAATGTTATAAAAAGGTAAAGTTTGTGAGGTTGTAGCGTGTAATCTCAGGAACTACTGGTCAGGTAAAAAAATTAGTGTTAGAGCTTGTTGGCGACGCACACGATAAGTAGCCTACATAGTTTTATACGTAGATTTAGTGATATTTTATAGAGAACATATATATAGATTTATGGGCATTGAATGTAGGATAATATGTATTGAGTTATCGAATTATGTGAATTATAGATAGAATCATGTAGATTAATAGAGAAATAGTGATAGCGTTATGCGTGCATAGAATTATTGATTGTACATAATTATGTGTGTTAGTGTAGGGTACTTATAGATTACGTATCGAGAATTATACGATCGTACATAACACAGCAAACATGGAACATCGTATAACTAAAAATAGACTGTTGTAAACTAATGGTTATTGAGGTACATAAAAATTTACAATGGTGCCTCATAACCGACACGTGAGAATCAAGACCGGCATGAGACTGTCGCCACCGAGGCGGGCTACCGGCGCTCTCTCTACCACCTTTGAGAGTTCTACGCCCGTCCAACGCCGGGGAACGTCGCCTTGCCTCGCCTCACCATTCACTCACCTCATTCCACCTAAACCCGCCTAACCGCGGGCCGGTGACGTACGAGGCCGAGAGGTGTCGCCATATAGACATTTGACGAGCGGCGCGCCCCAACAGAGCTAATTTATTGAGTAAGTATCATCACATTAAGATCAATATGAGTGGAGCACTAATGAAGGCTGCGTATTAGTAAGCCCAAAGTAACTATTTCACGTATCCGAAGTCTCGGGAAAAAGCTATTAATTAACTTTTTGGCAGTCAGGAAATAAATCATAACGAACTGTTATAGGGATCTTAAAAAATCCCTTTTTAAAAAAAGATTTATTTGATTAATTATATATTTATTATTAGAAGAATTGTTTACACTGAATTATAAGGATTTAGAGTGTTATGGACCGAGACTGGGAATGAACTACGACTGACTGGGTGGTAACGTGGAGCCTGTTAGGACTCGGGAAATGCTGACGCTAGGTATTGAGAAAGGTACTGGATAGGAAGGGGTAATATCTGTGGTGTCGTAGAAAGGTCAGCATATAAGGTACATGGTTAGGGTATAACAGCCCCCCGCGTAAAATAAAACTTTCGCGGTAAAGCGCAAAGTTTTAGGAGGATGTTCTTAACCGAGGAACAGACATCTCTATTCTTTCCTCCACATCAGGATTAAGGACTGTGTCTTGGGAAGGTTGAAAGGGATTTAGGGTTTTACAAAATTTCTTATATATTATACTTAGAACTATGATTACAATTGTCACAATTATACAATATGTTAAAATAGGATAACTTGAATTGTACTTTATAGCAAAATTTTGATCTTTTGATAGTTCATCTATTGATGATAAAATTTGATTATTAACAATATCCAAATCTTTCAATTTATCTAAATCGGTTACGACAATTTTCACATGTTTTATATTAGTTAAGTTAACTTTCTTAATGTTACAACAAATGTCATCAATGATATTAAAATCGGATCTTATTGGGGTGATATTAATCTGAGTATTTAGTTTTCCAGATAATTCTGTGTTTCGGCATGTGGCTGTACATTTAATAGGCAGGTTTAAAATACCTGTACCCGATATTTTAAATTTCGTTATATTGGTATTACAATTGACTATCAATTTGGTTAGCTTTGATTGGACATACAAAAATTGATTGTTATTAAGCTTGTGCCATATGTCGATATCACCTTTAATAGATTTTGTAATACATTGATCCGGTAAAGAATCTACAACTTTTAGAATTAGTTCAGTTTCACAGCTTGGATTAGTACTTACGGGATATTCGGTTTGAATTTTACATATATAAATATTATTCGGAATTATTTTACACATTTTTAAACTATCTATATTACAGTAATAGAACTTATCTTTGCTAATGCTTACATAGTTAGAAGTGGGTACAATTAGTGAATATGACTCGGGTTTGTTTACATTGTGTGGCACTGGTATTGGAATGGTTTTATACACATCGTAAATTTTGTGAGTTACCAGTGGGATTTTACAGGCAAATATTATTTGTTTATTTGCATAATGAGAACTGATCTCACTTATATCTATAATTACATGAATATTATCTAAATCTAAACCAACGGGAAGTTCAAGTGATCTGGGTAAATATCTAATATTATTTACTAATTCGTTATACAATTGCTTAGGTGTAAGTACAGATGGGTGAAGGACATGACTTTTACTGAACATTATTGCGTTTTGCAAATCTTCTATTTTAAACGACAAGGCTAATAATGCGGAAGACAAACTATTACACAACTGATTAAGATTTGACAGAATAACTAGTTTATTAGATACAAGACTCAAGTTTTTTAAATTTATACCTAGATTTTCGACAGCGTTATTCAAACGTGCTTCATTTAAATTTATAATGGATATGGTTTCGTTGAAATTCTTTAACGCTACACTGGCAATTAGCATATTTTGTTTAAGTAAGTTAACTAGTTTTTTATTGTTACTGTTTAGAGTTTGAATAGAGTGGTCATATCTAAGTCCATCGTTTTCATCCAAAGTACCAATGACGTGTTTAAAAATGGTAAATGCGGATCGTTTTGATAGTGAGGGTAATAAGTGCGATATAGAATTATAGTCTTTAACGATATCGGTATACCGTGATGTTAACGGTTCTAAAATATTATGACATTCTGAGTCTAATATAGCGTTGTTTTGTTGACACAGAAAACGGGTAGTTCCTATGATACTGTTTATGTTTTCAATATGTGGTTGAATATAAGAGAGGTCCACGGGTATTAGTACATGTAATTCTTCGTCAGAAAATCGAGCATGTTCTATCGAATCAAAATAAATGCCGGGACACTTCGAAATTGGTTCAATAAGAGTCGATTGAACAACATAGAGGTTTATGAGTATTCTGAAATAAAACATAAACTTAATTACTTATAGTATTGCCTAAAGATTAAATGAGAGACTTCTAATGTCATGATTACAAAATAAAAATATTAATTTGACTTAAATTCTATGTGATTACGGCTAATTTGATTTCGTCATAGTGATGACGAGAATGTCGCCTGTTAATCAGGACGGAAAGCGTGTTGTTACCGTGAATTTTCACGACGCGGTATGGTCCCTTCCAAACCGGGGATAGGGCTTTCCTTAACCTTAGATGGTTTTTAATAAAGACAAAATCGCCTACTTTGTATTTTTTGTGTTTGGTTTTTTGATCGTAATATTGTTTTGAGATACCTTTACTTTTTAGAATGTTCTCTATAGCCTTCTGCCGGGAATAATTTAGTCTGTGTTGTAGAATACGAATATAATCGTGATACGTGACGTCAGGTGCGTTTTCATATACCGAATTAGGTATGAATGGTTTGTGACCATATACTAACTCATAGGGAGTGAAGTTGGTTGTAGTGTGAATACTTGTATTATATGAATACATTGCTGTATAGACATAACGGGGCCAATTCGTTTGATTTTCATCAACAAAGGATTTTAAGTACTCTTTGAGAGTTGAGTGGCTCCTTTCGAGAGCACCCTGAGTCTGAGGGTGATAAGGAGTTGACCACAATTGTTTAATTTTAAGGAAACTGCAGGTTTGTTTAAACAAGTCGGCTGTAAAGTTAGTGCCCTGGTCAGTTAAAATAAATTTTGGGATTCCGAAGAGTGAAATAAAGTGAACAAGACATTCACAACTTTCTTCGGCAGTTGCGTTGGATATAGGATAACCGGTTGAGAATTTTGTTAGATCGTCCTGTAGAGTAAGTATGTATTTGAGTCTAGCGCTGCCAGACTCTGGTAATGGTCCGACGATATCTAAAGCGATGCGTTCAAAAGGTTGTGTGGAAGTGGTTGTGATTTGCATCGGAGCTCGATTGGTTTTTCTTAGAGCTTTATTCGTTTGACATAGATCACACTTCTTAACATATTGTTCAACATCGGTTCTCATATTTTTCCAGTAAAATCTTTCCTGAATACGTTTTAACATTCGAACTGAACCTAAATGGCCAGCTATAGGTATATCGTGGTTTTCTTTCAAGATTTTTATGACTTCTGACGGTGTAGGATAAATTAAAATGTTTTTATACATATTAATAGAAATTTTTGTGTTGTTAAAAAGATATAATAGTATATTGCAAATTTTAATAAGTTGGTAGTGATCAAATGGATTTTTAAAATCCGTTATGGCAATATCAATTTCTTCCGGGTATGTTATTATTAAGTCGTTTCTTAGGCATTTGAGACTTTTATAAATATCCTCATAATCAGCTTTATCAAAGTGATGGACTTTTGTGAAAAGGAAGTAATACGTTTTGTTGTCATGTTCGAATTTTAAATGAGAATGTAAAGTTCTTTCTTGATTAATGATTTCATTACAATTAGTTAAATTACCTAATATGTCATCGATAAAGTGATTAGACTCATCCATGTCTATGGATGTTGGGATTACAATAATCTTACTTTTACAATTTAAAATACTGCTACTGTGTTCATGAATATTTACATTTGATTTAAATTCTTTATTACTGAAAGTTTTTAGGCATTTTGTATAGGAATCATCATCGTTTAAACATTCTAATGGGTCTATACTTGGGTTTTCTGCTACAGATAATTCGTCATGTTGATTTTCAGGATCAGTATACGTATCTTCGTGAACATGGTTTATATCAATAGTATTATTAATTGGAATTCACGAAAGTGCATCCGCGTTACAATTCAATTTACCTTTCTTATATTGGATACTGTAATCATATTCTTCCAGTTTCAGGCGCCATCTAACGAGCCTGGAACCTGGGTCTTTGCAGTTGAAAAGCCAGTTCAGCGGTTTATGATCAGTCACTATAGTAAAACGATGACCGAAGAGATAAGGCCGGAATGTTTTAGCGCCAAAAATAATGGCCAGGCACTCCTTTTCGGTCACGCTGTAGTTACATTCGGCCTTGTTTAGTGTTCTTGATGCATAAGCTATGGGCCTATCCTTACCAATTTCGCCCTGTGAAAGTATAGCTGAGATGGCGAAGTTTGAGGCATCACATGTCAGTACAAACGGTTTATTAAAATCGGGATATGCTAATACTGGTGCGGTGATTAATTTTTCTTTTAATTGTTCAAATGCTAGTTGTTGTGAGTTGGTCCAGATAAAGGGAATATCTTTTTTAGCAGTGACGTTAAGGGTTTTACATTTTTTGAGAAATCGGATATGAACCTTCTATAATACGATGCTAGTCCTAAGAAGGATTTTACTTCTTTAGGAGACTTCGGTACAGGGAATTCTTTGACTGCTCTTATTTTCTCTGGATTAGGTTTCACACCTTGGTCGCTAATGATATGACCGAGATATGCCACCTCCTTGCGTAGAAACTCGCACTTGTCGGGTTGGAGTTTAAGATTGAAATTGCGAAGTTTTACGAATACTTTTGTCAGTTTGTCAATATGCGTCGATAAGTCTGCCGAATATATCACTACGTCATCGAGATAGACGAAGCAATGTATGCCTTGTAAGCCGGAGAGAGCAGTGTTCATTAACCTTTGAAAGGTCGACGGGGCATTTTTGAGCCCGAAAGGCATTCTGTTAAATTCAAAGTGTCCTTGAGGAACACTGAACGCGGTTTTGGCGGCATCTGCCGGAGACATTTTTATCTGATGGAAACCTGATGCAAGATCTAGTGTAGAAAAATATTTACTCTGACCTAATTGGTCGAGTATTTCATTTATTTGAGGCATCGGGTATGTTTCTCCAATAGTTATATCGTTTAATTTGCGGTAGTCTATAACTATCCGCCATTTCTTTTCTCCGGACGCGTCCGACTTTTTGGGGACCACCCAAATTGGAGATGACCATGGGGAATTAGAGGGCTTAATTATTTGTTGATCGAGCATTTTATTGATCTGATTATTGACTTCTCGTTTATGAATTTCGGGGAATCTATATGATTTGACGTTAATAGGTTGCGAAGAGGAAGTATTTATTTCATGTTTTACAGCATCGGTAGCTGTCAACTTATCACCAGGTAAATGAAATATGTCTGAGAATTCGGAACAAATTTCGAACAATGCGTCTGACTCTTCGGAATTTAAGTGGGACGTTCTTAATTGGTCAAGCATCTCTTTGGTCCTATCATTACAAGATGGGTGAGTGTTACTTAATTTTTGAAATTCATTATAATTAATAGGAATAAGTGTAAACAGTAAATTTGATGATGCAGGAATAGGATCGTCTGATACATTAAGAACACTAGTATTAATACGGTTATTGTTTTTTACAGATACAATACAATTCGCGACGAGGAGTGAATCAGCGATGTGTTGATCAACAACAATGCCTTCTTTTAATTCTGGATTCGTCACTGAACATTCTATTATTACTTCCGATCGAGGAGGAATAACATACTGTGGTTCTTTAAATTGTAATTGGAGAACATTTCCGTTTATGTCAATAGATTTAGTGCTGTAGTCGATCCTACACTTGTACTTTTCGAATACCTATGATACCATCATATGGTATGTTTATCCCGTCAAGGATATGGAATCGATGGCCAAGAGGCTCATCTTTTTCGAGAAACAAGGCTAGTCGGAAATCGCCCATACTTTTGATGGGTTGCTGAGGGGTTATCCCCTTGACTAATACCTTGGTTTCTGATAAGTGTGGCATTTTTTCCACGGAAGATTTTTTTAATAAAGATATGCCGGCTCCAGTGTCGACAAGGAGCGACAAGGGTTTACTAGACACCGAGGTTTTGATGGTTATTCAGGGTAAGAATCGGTTCTTTATATTAATTTTGTGAACCGTAGAAGGTTCTGAAGTTTCAATCGGATCACTAGTTTTTAACTTAATTTCCCTGGTTTTGGATTCGGACTTACGGTTTTGAATTGAAATTGGTTTAGTAGGTTTTGAAATATGATCTACATCGACAGTTGTCTTTTTTAAGACTGGTACATGGTTTATATTATTGTAGTTACCATCAGGATATTTGGACTTGATTGTGTCGGTTTTACGTGGTAAACGTCCCGCACGACACTTGGACGGGGCGCCTATTCGTTTAAATAATCATTGTGTCGATATTCGAAATCGTCTTGAATTTCATTAACATCTTGTGGTTTCGGATCATCTGAAGTTCCGATGTGATTTACACGCGGATTAGTGTTATAAGGAAATCTCGGTTTATGGTCAAATGTGGTTTGACCATGAGGTTGAGGTTGTGGCCCGTTTCCATATTTCTTATTATTGTGTTCGCGTAAGCGACAGTTTTCTAACATGTGTCCGGTCTTTTTACAATATCGGCAAAAAACTACGGATGGACGTTTATTACCCGACGTCCATGGCCTTGGGTTACGGAAATTATCATTACTATGTTGCCTATAAATCGGTTCAGATTGTTTTGGTTTTGTCGGTGTGTTTTTGTAAATAATTTGTTGGATTTTCTCCTCAGAGACGGCTAAGTTTATAGCATCATTTAAATTTTGAGGGTTTCTACTTCTTAAAATGTTAGATATTCTCGGGTGTAATCCTATAGTAAATATGTGTAGTGCTAAATCCTCCATGGCTGCCAAACGGCCAGCCAATTCGTCTGCCTTGGTATTGGAAATTTGTACTTCGGTTAATAATTGAGATAAACATGTTTCTACACGCAATGCATATTGGGTTACTGACTCATTGTTACTTTGTTTACAATCCTGTAGATCAGTTAAGAGGTGAGCGTAATGTTTCCTTTCACCGAATTGGTTTTTAAGGAATTCTTTTAGGCTACTCCAATTTCCGAATTCTTTGATTGAACATGCGGCTTCCGCTTTACCTTCTAGCTGACACAGTGTGTATTTACAAATAAGGTCTTGTTGATTATCATCTGCTAATGAATATGCATTATTGCAATTATTTATAAACGCGTTTAACCGTTCTCTTGATCCATCGTAGGGTTTAATAAATTTAAGTAAAAAGCTTAACGGTACTTTTTCGGTTTCAGTCGCGGCCTTCATCTCTTCTTGTTTCCTTGTAGACATTACCATTGAATATTAATAATTTAAAATTTACAATAAAATATAAACGAAAATAATTGAGAAGTATAAATAATGCATTTATTACCCTGCCTACCTACTAAGTAGACCGGCGTAACGTTATATGTTTATTACTAATTGGGAGCTCAACGTAATTCCCGGTATAGAGATAAGAGATGCTGGAATTCAAAACACGGTTGCGCGACTGTGTGGTCTTAGGATGAATACGATGTTTACGAATATAATTTGTTAATAACTAATTTAATTAATTATCTTATAAAGATATGAACATATTAAAATAAACACTGGATTTCACTGGATCTTGAAGTCACTATGGGCACATTTGAAGCAAAGTAAAATAGTCACTTACAGGATAATCTTCATGTTTGTTATGCACACGGTTGTGTGCCGAATTAGGCCTTGGATGTCCTTGATTGATGCAGGATCAGGATGTGGTAACAGTAACCGCTGTGGTCACTGTAGTCACCGGTGAGTGCACCACTATTAGTGCAGAGCCCCTGTAAGGCTCTATGAAACAACGGCAACTTAGGGTACTTTATGAGATGACCCTGAATACACTTTGATACTTTTTGGCACTTTTTCGACACTTTTGACACTTTTAGGACACTTATAACTTTGGATACTTTTATTATTTTATTGTGCACTTTATGATATTATTTATATTGAATTTTTATTGAATTATTATTTGAGGTCCATTACGAATTTCGGGGCGTTACCGGGATATATACATATACGAGAACCCGGTATCCCACCGCTGCCACCAAAATGTTATAGGGATCTTAAAAAATCCCTTTTTAAAAAAAGATTTATTTGATTAATTATATATTTCTTATTAGAAGAATTGTTTACACTGAATTATAAGGATTTAGAGTGTTATGGACCGAGACTGGGAATGAACTACGACTGACTGGGTGGTAACGTGGAGCGTGTTAGGACTCGGGAAATGCTGACGCTAGGTATTGAGAAAGGTACTGGATAGGAAGGGGTAAGATCTGTGGTGTCGAAGAAAGGTCAGCATATAAGGGTACATGGTTAGGGTATAACAGAACGAAGTGGTCACGGGTCCGCTAGTATTAAATATAACAGCTTAACCGATTTCTTTGAATACATCAAAGTGCCGGATTTTATGTACTCATAACACTACAAACTTATTGGAGTCTTAATTTTTTTGGAATAATGCTCTGTTATATGTGACGTTTTAACAGAGTTCTCTGAAGTAAGTACGAGCTGCATAACAGCCTTATAGTTTTTGTATACATAGCTATAAACTGTAGTTATTACTTAACATGAGGTGAACTATAAACTTATTTGCTACTTTACATACAAATTTACTAGATAGGTATAATTGATTCTGAAACGTTAAAAAATCACAATGAATTACGTATTATTTACTGGTATCTAACAGTTATTGGGGTAGCAACCTTTACACCCATACAGAATGGGACACCGTACTTAAGCTGTGGAGTCATTGACATGTGAAAATCCATATCGACGGAAGAAAGCAAAATTGTCGTAACTTGAAAAACCCAACTTTACACCAGAGCCAAAAAACTATTTCAAAACTTCCATTTTTTTTATTTATAGTGCTAAAACTTTTTTATGGTAGCTCGGCAAATGACTACACTATGCTTGATGGTAAGCACAGTGCAATCCAAAAACAACGGCGACTGCCGAGAGATTCGTCATCCTTCGTCGGACGCCGCTGTCATGCCGGCCTGCGTAAATGCCTCTTCAAGTTACGCTTGAAGGACCCCATATTATAGGAAGGAGGGAACACACTAGCCGGGAGATTGTTCCACAGCTTCACGGTACGGCAAAGATAGGATCTTGCAAACTTTTTAGTTCGTGCCCAGATACGGTTTACCGTAAAACTTTGGCTCCGTAGACCAGTGCGTGTGATTCGGTTGTGAAAAGGAGAGGAAGGAATTAAATTGAACAACTTTGCAGAACATTCGCCATGATACAGACGGTAGAACACGCTCAGTGAGGCAATATCCCTGCGCAGTTGAAGCGGCTCTATAAACTCTGTAATGTCTGCATCATTAATAATGCGGACAGCCCGTCACTGCAACTTGTCTAGGGCATCCAGTAGGTATTTGGCGAAAATCGTAGGAAAGCGAGACCCAGACCATTCGAAGCGGTATTTCTTTATACAAGCATATGGTAAAAAGTAATTTAGCCCAAAATGCAAGTTACAACATTTCCGCTTTCTCCCGTCGATATATATCCATGAGTGGACTATATTTTTCAAATTCTCTGGAAGTAAATACCACACAAAATGAACGCCTAATATATTCCTGTATAATCGTGATGAAGACTTACTTACCTTGCAGTTTTCACCACCGCGCCGCCGTTGAAAGTTTTCACAAAGCACCAACTTCCAATATTAAGCACCACAAGTTTAAAAAAAAATCCTACCTCCCAACCAATGTATGTAAACAGTCAAAATACAGATAAACGCCGGTGTTCTACCAATCCTTTACCGTTTTGCTCTAGAGTGTTGTTGTGTAAAGAAAATTGTGTAAATTTTGTTTAAATATCTGAGAAAGCCCTGGCCACCTGGCCATAACAGGTAATAAATATTCTAGTTAATTGTATTGAAGATATAGTAATATAATGAAATATTGAAAATTTAACAAAATCCGTATTCGGTCACGAAAACTGCGACATATGGACACTGATGCAAACGCGAATAGTTTGTATCGGGAATGCGACATTTTATTAATGATACAATGTAGGTATTTTGCCATTTATTTAGTTGTTTGTTACATTTTACTTCAAAACGAATAAATTGTTTTTACACATAATTTGCATATGGTTGTGACTCTGAAAGAATATTGTATAAAAAAAACTTTTTCCTTCCCAATGGATTTCCATCAATATTGCAAAAGGTCGATTGTGACATACTGTTACATGGAATTTCTAGCTTAAACCATTCTTAATTTAGATATACTGCGTGATTAAAAGCAGAAGCTAAAGATACTCGTAAATAGTAAAGCTATATTAGTTCAGTGATTTAATCAATAAATAAAGTTACGAATATTGGAAGAATTTTTAAACTAGTTAAAAGACTAAACATATGATTCAGAAATAAATACTTCTAGCAAGAGATTTAGCAATAACAATATCAGCATTTAAGAATTTCATAACTACCCAAGGCCTCTTCCCGAAGGTATACGTATTTTCCATGCTAACCTACGATATATTAGTGATTTCAAACTGAGAAATTTACAGCTTATTACCACATATTGTGATACTACAAAACATTTCTTAGGTTCAGACCCAATGTTATCCTTCACCGTTAACTGAAACTCTTACAAATTTAGATTACTAGATGAATGCAAATTCCGAAAAACTCGTTGTTATACGTCAAGGTGCGATCTCGCGGACATAGAATTGATATTCCATAAGTCAATAGTACTCGACCACTTGACTAATTTCCAAATATTTAAGTACATTATTGTTCACCAAGTAGTTAACCCCGTACCTTACCTATGGAAGTAACCAAAGGTAATTTCAACACTGATAAAAATTACGTGTGATTTACAAAAATGTTGTATTTTCCAAAGAATAACAGAAAATCATTGACCAAACAGCACGGCCGTATGTCGCACACTCCCAAAAGGTTTCCACAAATAACTGGGTCATACCGGCTGTATGAGTACTTTTCAAATATTTAGACTAACGTAATAAACCTAATTGCATGTGTGACCGCGTCGGGATTTTTATGAAAATTGGCGTCAATTCGACGCGGCGGTGATTTGCCAAGATCATAGCTAAGCGTTGTACATTGATTAACATCTCGGAGTCTACAAATCCCGTTTTACGATAAACTAGCTATAATGTGTCATAACATCAAGTGTGTGTGTTGTAGGTGGTAGACCCACGCCGAAGTTATTATTACTGGTTTTAGCATTAATGGGTCGGCTCGCTCGTGGTAGTACCACCCGACCCACAGAAAACTGACATGAAGTAACAGTGCTTGCATTGTTGCGTTTCGTTCAGTTACTGAGAACGTCGGAGGACCACCTCTCCTCGTCTCCCTCCTTCCCCCCTCCCCTTACTCCTTCCCCCAAACGCAGGCTGGCAATGCACTTGCGACTCCCCTGATGTTACAAATGTCTATGGACGGTGGAGATCCCTTAACATCAAGTGACCCGTCTGTCTTTTCATTTGCCTCGTGTGACATAAAAAAAAGTGTAAAAGCTAACATTATGGTTAACATTTGTCGAACTTCGGGAAAAACATTATAAAACAAAGCTCTCGGTCGCTTCTATCTGTCTGTTTGTCCGTTCGCGATAAACTCAAAAACTACTGAACTAGTACCAAATAAAATAATTAATGAGGAAGGTTTAGATATACGATTTGTCAAAGTTTTGTGTAATTATTTTTTAAATTATAGTCGGCAAAGGAACAGGCGAGTCACCTGATGTAAAATGATCACCGCCGTCCATGACTATGGACTATGGACTAGGGACTCCTAGTAACATCAGGAGAGTAGTAAGTGCGTTGCCAACCTGTATTTGAGGAGACTGGAAGATGGTGAAAGGGAAGGTGAGAGGAGAGGGGAGGTGGGCCACCGGCGCTCTCACTGACCGAACGAAACGCAACAATGCAAGCACTGTTACGTCACACGGGTGTTTCTGTGAGTCGGGTGTTACTACTACGGGTGAGCCGAGCCATTCATGCTGTAACCAGTTATAGCGTAATCGTGACTCTACCATCTCATTAGTTGTAAATTGGTTTAAAATAAACAAAAATTGTTGGAAAAGTCGAAAAAAGTCAAACCGCTTAGGAATCTTCATCGAAAACGCTGCCTATAATCCCTTTGAGAATCACAAAATAATGGACGGTTGGATATTCCTCTTCTATGGATTCACTAAGAAGTATATGACGGCTTATATCTATGTCTTAAGGATAGCCCACTATGCTCATATAATAACCAAGGACTTGGTGAGATCTTGGATTGGAAACCGAAATAACTATGACAACCGACGACGGTCACCGTTATATGAATTGAATTATACTTACTTACCACTGAATTAGTACTGTCATCAAATCTTATTGTTATTAAAATTAGTGTTAAGTATTCACGGATAAACCAGTATATGTGGAGCTAGGCGTTTGAATATGACAGGCCCGCATGGTGGCAATGACTGTCGTCAAATCCTAATCCCTTATCAGTTGCCGTTAGTCAGCGACTGCACTTTCCTTAAGGTCGAACAAAGCAGTTAGAAGACGTAGGAAGAAGAAGAGTTTAAGAATAGAGGTTAGAAGCATTTTTCTATATTTTCCACTTACTCCTGTGGAAATGTGACCTGAAATTACAAAGAATATCAAACGATAATACTATTTACAGCTAAAATCGGATTACCGAAGTAAAATTGGATAGACTTAATAAGATTTATAGAGCGAGGTCGCGTGTACCCGCAAACCCACACGCTATCTTATCTAACTTTCAATTCACTGGGTTTGATGCTTGACCGAGCAAATACAGGGACACAGTCATGTATACTCGACAATACTTTTACCGAATTATTGTATCTTTTCTTTTATACAAATGTATTGGCAAATGATAATAAACTAACAATCCAATCAAGCTTTTTATCGACCGATATTACCTATTTAGCTTTTTATCGATCGATATTACCGACCCTCCTGATTCAATCACGTCAGCGAACGACCAGTACCAGCCTGTCTCTCCAAACAGAGCGTGTTCACGCCCATGCCCACGTAACCACAGATCACGCCGCCGTGGTCTGGGGGTTAATTTTGCTCCCGCACACCCGATTAGGCCTCCCACGGCAACGACTCAAGCCTAGGTTCGATCCCTGGTAGGGAGCCCTTGAGTGCGTTGCTTGCGCAATACGGTGACACACAAATATACATCACTGCTATAGCACTACACGATCACCCCCACACACGTGCACGCCTACACGCTTACACATGAAAGTAGAAGGGTTTACTTTTTTTCCCTTATCGAACTGAAAAACTCTCAATTCTTCGATAATAAATATATGGAGGAGTTGTTGAGGCGTGTATGCTTGGTACACACATATACGTTTCAACAACTCATACATATATGAATAGTTAGCTAGGTTAGCTAAGATAGATCGCGATTTTGCATGCAACAGGCAACAGCCAAGCCGAGGTGTGCCGTGCACCCTTGAGATGGTTGCCAAGATAAAATCGGCTGAGTGCCTTAAGCGCTCGCCTTAGTAGTCCGGTGAAGCTGTTAAGACCTTGCTGGGTCAATAGCGTCGTCATTTCGAAAATAAAAACAAAACACCAGCAGTGTACGCGACAGCGTCTGTCTAGAAACTAATGTGAAAAAAACAGTGGCTAATAAAATCATCTGAATGTATTAAGTCCATTTATCTACTTTTCTCTCGTACTTAAGTCGCGTATTCATTAAATTTACAATCGCTTTTCACGGAGTGAAGCGATTTTATTGAAATAAAGACTAAATGTTACTCGAGGATAGAAAGAAAGAAAGAAATCCTTTATTATTGGAACAACCAAAAATTAAATATGCTGTATGATTTTCTTGGTGAGGTTTTATCGTACTTTAGCAGTGTTGCGAGATCAAATAAAGGGAGACATACATTTCTATAAATGATTGAAATATATTTTATGACTTACTAGCGGACCCGGCAGACGTTGTCCTGCCCTGATTATACAAAAATCCTTGACAAATTTTCTAGACCAAAATTTTTCTCATAAATCACTTTATTCACTGGTGAAATGAAAATCCGTTCAGTAGTTTTTGAGTTTATCGCCAACAGACAGACGCGATAGGGAACTTTGTAATACTATGTCATGATTCCAAGACACCCCTGCAATAATTTCTTACACAAAAATCTAAAAAGGACAGACATGTTTGGTTTATTTTCTTATTACATATGTAGTGCCAACTTAACTTCATCCCATGAGTTTAGGAGCAGGGCAGTAGTAAAAGTTAGTGCCGGAAGCAAATATTTATTATCAAAATTGAACGCGAGAGAAACCGCAAGGTACAATTAAAAGACATAGATGATAAATAAAGTATATAGATGTTTTATCCACTTTATTTTGTCAATATTTTGACATCAAAGTGTTAGCGTGTAGTTTTTATCTTTTGAATTTGCGTTTTTTTTTTTATTAAAAAATTGGGTGAGTCTAAATTAATTGAATAAGTTAATAATTCATGTAATTAATAGAAAGTATTGTAATTTTGATGATATATTGTATTTTACTAATTGTTTTATTATGCTCTAGTCTACTTATAACACATAATAAAACTGAGTACCAGTGGTCGCTTAAAGAAGAATCTACATTTCCACTAGTGTAAAAAAGTAGTATGTAGATTTGTGTATAACAGATAGCTACAATTTCTTATCGGTTGTAGGCTATTTTATTTTTATTAAGGTTTATTGTAGTGTTCTTTTGTAAAAAGATACTAACGTACCAATGATATTTGTAATATCATTGCTAACGTACCCATTAGCTAAAAATGGCTCAAAGTTGAAATTTTGTTTAAAAAAAAACATCAATTTATTCGGCTTAAAAATCTGGATCTTAATAACAGCATCACCTCGTGAGTCCAATAGCAACTAAGAACGATTTCAGTAACCCTGTAACAAACACAAATCAAAATTAGTGAAGCCGTTTACGATGACAATAATTACAAGCATATATATATACACTAAAATTATATATATAACGATACTACAATACTGTTATTTATATTGGGGGTGGTAGTATTGACCTGAGTCCATACTATCGAATATATCAAAAGAGTTTCTATTGTCCGTATTACTGAAACATAGCAGGAGAGTTACTATTGACAGGCTTTTAAAATATTCACCCGTTCTGAAACACCATTGGTTGGAGATATCAGCTGTTCATAGATTTTAATTACTATTGGCTATCAGCATTGGCTGAATGCTTTAAGGGTGACCGATGGCAAGATACTGGGCACCCTCGTTCAGACAGTTGCGCTAGTCACATCTACGGATAATTCGTCGTAACTATAGTCATTTATGTATCGACTAATGTATTACTCGATTGTTCTTGGTGCATAGATCAATCAAATCATAACCATGACGTCACTATGGATAACGTCAAATATTCATAGAAACGCCATTTTAATTTTGCCTCGATATCTACTGTAGAATAGATAGGTACAAATTTATAGCAAGCGGTTGTAATTATATATTAAACAAATGGTTTTCTATCAACAATAATTCTTTTTTTTTTCTTCTGTTCTGCAGACTTTTGTTCCGCACCTTTTTTTGTTTTCGCTTTTTTTTTATTGCCTGCGTGAAAAACCGTATCTGTGAGCAACTATTGGATGTTTTTATTTATTTAGTATTATTTTAACTAAACTATTTTTTTAATTTGAATTAATTATTTACTATTTTATATTTCACATTGAGATTGTTTATAATAACATTTTTCATATTTGTAATGCAAATTTGACAATACTCGTTAAAAACTGCTGACACCCAATCAGTATTTCCAATAATTTGCATATTAAAGAGCCAAACTGATTAATATTCTCAATTTAATACTATTCAAATGCCTTTTAAAATTCGTAACCAACTCTTAAACTATAAATATTCTTATACTCGAGAGTAATCAAATACAGTTTTCACTCAAAGACATTTAATCTCGTTTGAAGTATATAAAGTGTATCGAATTAATTATTATAAAGATAACAATATGCACGTTGTTCTGTTCGCTTACTACTTACTCTGTTTGGTGATAATTAATCCTTGTAGTCGTTTCAACATCCATAACATAACATCGTAACTTGTTCTATATTTACACATAATAAGAACGTAAATCTATGTAGACTTGTGTTAAAGAATTGTTGCAAGTACTTATTCCTAGGCATAAGTCTATGTTTTTTTAGAAATGTCTGTTTGTATGAACACGCATCACTGCTACTGTACTACGATTACGATAAATCCTTATGAAATAAAATCATAAAGCATATCCTCGAGTAACATTTGGTCTTAGTTTTATTAAAATCGGTTCATTCTATAAAAAGTTAAGCGACTTAATGAAACCAAGACTAAATATTACACAAGGATATGCTTTATGATTTTTTAGGTGAGGAACAGGATATATAGAGGTTTTAACGTGAAAGCAATACTTTAGCGGTGACGGGTGTTCAAACAGACACACAAATAGTTCTAAAAATGGTTGAAATGTATTGTATTTTATATGTAAATATGTAAAAAGTACAAATTCGTTTCATTTACGTTATTATCACATGTATAGAATAGATACATTTATCACAGAGACAAAGCTGCCGTGTGAGTTAACGCAAAGCTGTATTTAAGGAACCCTCCGCGGTAATTGAACCTTATAATAGCTAATTACAACAGATAATCGGATCAGATATATGATCCCGCAACCTTATGTGTACAACGAGATTACCTTTGTATTATTTTACACCGATTTTGTGTACGGGAGGTGGAAAGTTCGCCACAATTTGAAGAATTCAATAATTTATTTAATTACTTGCTGGCAGGGCCACGCGTTGCTGTGACTCAGTTAATAGATGTTGAATTAAAATTGAAAAAGGATTAAAACCTGGCTACATCTATGAGATCCTCAGTGGGTCCTACAGTTTTCCATTAACCGACTAATTTAAAGCGCCAATAATCAACATTGACAATCATTTAATTTGTAATTAAAAAAATATTGAGGTCATTATTCCAAATATAACTTATTCCATCTTTTAACTTGAGCCAAATTATACATATTTGCCAATTTTTACAAAGATCGGCTCAGTCATTACGGAGTTCATCGTGGATACACATCATGACACTGGATTTTTATATATTTAGATAGTGGAACAAAGCGGATATTGCTACTTTTTTTAAAGAGGAAATGTTTTTAGCAGAACTGTTAACGAAAGTCAGGTTTACTCGACTCGATTAGACTTCAGACTTCTTTAAATCCAAGAAGAAGTGAAGCGTTTCCATCACTACTCTTTTATGCATATATAGCTTAGTACTTAAAATTTTATTTAAAATATTTCACTTCTCTCGTGCGGCCATAAGCACAACTCACTTTTTTGTATATGTTATAGCAAACAAGTTTAACAATTCACCTGATATTGCGTGTAATAATGTAGTATTATTTATGAAATAGTTATTCTCGTTTTAACAACATAAAATTTTCTTCCACACTAATTTAGGAAATATTAATAAAAAAACAAGGCACAGTGACTCGGTTTGCCTATTTGTTCGATTTATCACATTAATAAATTTAATATATCTGAGGTACTAAAAATACCAATAACTTTGTTGAAAAGATGAAAAGTTCGTGCAAATTTTCATTTCCTATTAACAAACACTCTTCGACGACAAAGAAAAATACTGCCTAAACTGTGGACTTTATTTTGCTCGGAATATTTTACATATTAATAATTAATAATACTTTTAACCATTTTAATCTGTTTTCAATTATTCTGTAGCCCAATAATTCGGTGTATGATATCGTACTCCAATCTGTAACAACAACACGACAGTAAAATGGATTGTTCGAATCTTGATTTAGTGAGAACTAAGTAAAGGGCTTCCCCTTTCACACTTATTGGTTATCGTATAGTGCTTGGTTGTTCCCAAGTTGCAGTAACGTCGGCCGTCCGATTCTATTGACGATAATAATGTATTACATCACCATCACCGGATAAGATGATTCTTAAACTTGGCAGTCGCCATTTTCATCTCACTATATCAGGACATTTTTCAAATCTGTGCGACAATACTAAAACCTGTAGTTAATCCTCATTTAATACATTAAAAATAGTATCCGAAAATTAAATCTGAAACCAGTGATAGAAAGAGAGACATATTAGGAGCTAAAACAATGAAAATAATTATAAAACGCTTTCTTGCGAGCGGCCGGTCGCAACAGAAGAATCAACGATTATCTGAAGAAGTTCCGTGAAAAAGTGACACACGTGTAATCAATTGTGGTCATTACACGTTAATCTGCAACATATTTTCAATAATTATATTTCACAGTTACATACCAACCAACGTCTGCTACAACCGTCAACCAACCTTTATGGCACCCCTTTTTCTGTTTCAAGAAATTTAAAAAAATTACTAAACAAAAGGTTTAAGTCTCTTGATTTTTCTGAATTGTTTTTTAGTTTTAATTTTATACTCTTACTACATGTTGTATCAATACATAACTCTACATAAGTCTCCAGTACTCTCAGACTTAAATCGCATCGCCATTAGAAGTACCATAACTTTTGTTAAACCGAACCGATTTTAATGAAACAAAGAATGTTACTAAGTTTTATCGTTAACGCAGTATTTTAGCGGTAATGCGTGTTCATACAAACAAACAGATAGACACACTTTTCTAAAATTGATTGAATTATATTGTATTACTTATTTCTTAAATATTTTTCTGCAAAAAAATTAAAAGTACAGACAAGCTAGATTTGTATTCGTACTATATATACAGAAGATACTCAAGAAAAAATAATTATATCAACAGATTTCTTGTGAAGAATATTTATTACAATGATAATTATAAGTAGTTCGTAGTTTAAGTGTGAGCAGCCCTAAACAAATCTGTCTTCCCATTACTCAATTTCCGATATACCGCTGTGCGTTCGACAATGGAACAGCTAAACAATCAAATATTTGTCTGGAATGTCTCCCCACCACCGCTACATCGAACCTATTTTATTTACCAACCATCGTTTAATAGGGAAATTCATTTTACCACAATTTTATCGCAGTGAAAACTTCTTTCGCCACGTTAAGCGGTATTTTTGCGGCATGATTTCCCGTCATGACATACTAGTAAGCGTAGCCGATCGTAGTGCGCTTACGCGGCTTGCGTCAGACTAACGACGCATAGTGTAAGGGCCCGTGTACATGCAATATTGATATTTTTCAGATATACGTTACAATGATTAATAGGTCGTATAAAAATTATCTATATTAATCTTATAAAGAGGTAAGGTTTGTGAGTTTATGATGTTGTAGGGGGTAATCTCAGGAACTACTGGTCTGATTTGAAAATTTCTTTCAATGTTATATAGTTCATTTATGGAGAATAGTTATAGGCTATATGTCACCACGTTAAGACCGGAACGGAGCATCAATGAAGAATGTTTAAAAATCGTTTTTTTTTCCTCTTGAGAGCTTCCGCTGCGTGTTTTTATTAATTTAAATATTGTGATTGACATTATATTTATTTAAAAATTCATAAAAGTTGTTTAAGAGTTTTTGGCGGGATTTTAGTCTGTCATGTAGTGGATTTTATATTTTATTCATAATCTTGTGTTATTTGACTATATACGAATAAAAAAAATATCGAGTACTGGGCTACGAAAGAGAGCAGAGATGTTACGGGTAAAATAGTTATGTGGTGAACTAGAATGAATACGATAAAGAATGAGTATATCAGAGGAAGTTCAAAAATAGTACTAGTGATAGAGATGTTGAGGAGTAATAGTTACAGTCAGCTCTCTTTCCACTGAACTTTATAAATGTATTATTTGGTATTCAATTCGCGATAGTTACTACTGTTTTGGATCATTTTGTACTCGCCAACATGAATAAGATTTTATAAAATAAATATGAATAACATAATATTCAGGGTTTTTGGCGGGATTTTGATGATTGGCGGGATCTGTCATGTAGTGGATTTTACATTTTATTCATAATCTTATGTTATTTGACTCTATATTTTGTAAATTTGGTGGTGTTTTACGTAATATAGTTAGTTTATTATGCATAAGTGAAGTGAATGGAAAATAATAACACGGAGCATGAAATTCTGAGATGCCACAAAAACTCCCTGGAAGGTTCTAGCAAGGGATCCACCATCTTGTTAGAATATGGTTTCACACGATGCTTAATATTGGAATGATCTCACGAAGTTTGTGATATTATTGACTACGTGACAATGGCAGTAATAATCGGAAAGATTGATTGCCAAAAATAAAGTTAAAAAAAAAAAGTTGTTTAATTGTTTTGAATTTTTAATCTGTCGGCAGTTCTTATGACTGCTTCTACTTTGTTTTATTAGAACTTGCTCCTATTTATTTATTTACACATGGATAAAGCAAAAGTTAACAATCAAAAATAATAATACAATAGTAATAATAAAAAAAGTAAACTAAAGACCTAAAACACTTTATCATATAGAAACTTGACTTACACTAATCATAATAATAATAAGAAAATAATAATTGTTTAAATATTTAGATACATTCGATTTAAAAAATTATACATAAAAGAATAAACGAAAAAGTTCAAATAAATTAATTTATGAAAACTAAAATTACCACATGGAAAAAAAAGAACAGGATGGCAAACATAAATTATGAATTTTAAAATATAATATAGAAACTATTGTTGAGATGGTCTTTGATATAAAATGTGTTTAATTGTTTTTTTGAATTTGAATGCCCGATGGTCAAATATGTCTAATGAAGTGTATTTGCTTGCAAAACGAGTCATACGTACAATTGGGTTGAAATAAGAAGTATTATTCATATAAGTTTTAAGAATAAATATTTTAGGAAAACGATAATTGAAATTGGTGTTAAAATTAAGAGACTCTAGCAAGGAGGGAGATGAAATATAATTGTGAAGCAATTTATGAAGAAATACTAGATCATGTTGAATTCTACTAACATGTAATCATGTATCGAAATAATTGTTAAAATAATGTTGTAGTTTGTATCTTTTTTTTTAAATTTAAATCATAAGTTAATCTACCTAAAGTAGTTGTGAAATCCACCTAAATGCATACAAAAATAAATGTTGGTATTTTGTGGTTGGTTGGTATCTGAGATTGGCAAACTCTGACACTACCTAGCGCCAATTGAACAACTCGTTATTTGACATAATGCCTTATAAAAAACTTACCATATTTTTGAAGATTTTGAAAATGAAGTTCCTTGACGTGCTTCCGGTAGGAATTAAATGGTAAGAATCGTCACGTAAGAAAAAAGTGTTACGTTGCCTCGATAGAACTTTCTCCAACTCTCTCTCTCTTTAGTGTAGGAATGTGTGCGAACTGTTGTACCCCCTTATTATTTAATACTTTCCTTACCGCTTCACTATTCCAACCCTGTCAGCATTTCTGATGTTTGTCGCACTGACACACCCACCCCTTACAGTCAGTCCGGTTCTAGATCCCATACACGCTGGTTGACAATTCAATTTCAATTTCTTTTAAGTGATTTGCTTAGAAATAAAAGTTTATTCCAAAAAGTGTTTTTTTTTTAAACTGATTTCTAAGTTCACGGATAACAGAACGTCGAAATTCGAGCAGACTAGCATTGTGCTTTATTGTAGACATAATTTCGTGATACTTATATATCAAGTCCATATGTTGAGCGCTATAGGATACTTAAGCTACCAGCAATGCAGATTAAGTAGCAACTATTATCTAGTGTAGTATAAATTTATGGAAATTTAATTTATCACGTTATCCGGGAAGCTGTATAATATACAGCTGACGAGTACAATCCTATTTACATAGATAGATTAGTTAAACCGCAACTCAACCAATTCCGTTTAGTTGTTGAAATGTATTAGTGATGTACCGGCGATCACTATCGAGTTTTTCGATAAATAATATATGAGGTACTAACTGTGTCCACAACTCAGACCCCGTGAGACCTAATATGAAAGACTGTAACTAATAAAGTCACTGAATATATAAAGTCCATTTATCTACTTTTCTCTGGTACTTAAGTCGCGTCGTCATTAAAATTACAATAACTTTTGATAGAGTGAAGCAATTTTAATTAAACCAAAATTAAATGTTACGCTTTATGATTTTCTTGATGAGTTTTTATCGTGAATTAAGTACTTTAACAGTAATGCGTGTTCAAACAAACAAACAGACAGACAGAGATTTCTAAATATTATTGAAATGTATTTTATTACCTTATTCCAAAAAACCAGCAACAATTTTTTTCATGTAAATCTAAAAAGTATAGACATATTAGATTTATATTTTTATTTTATGTATAGACAAGCGTATAATTAGATTATCATATGTCGATGCAATTGCTTTTTACCATTACTGCACTTATTGTCAGACGTAGCGTAACTCCTTGTATATAAGATTTTAATTTGAGGTTATTAGTAACGGGAGAAAATGATCAAATAAATTTGTTCGGACAACATGGCGAACTCTAATTCAAATACTAAAATATGCATGATATTTTTGTGCAGGAAAACCTTCTAAAACATACAAATCTTTGTCTAATAATCGTTTGGTTAGAAATCACTTCCAAATTGAAAACCAGTAGTACCTTTAAGTGTGTTCCCGCAATTAAGTTTGAGAGCCAATTCTCTCTCTTTGTGTTTTTACCATCTTAGTAAGATTTTGTCATCAAGTGAGATTATTCTTTAATGCTAACTTATAAACAGTGGAAAAAGAAATGTATAATTTCAAATTCCTTCAAAAATTAATATCTATTATATTAACTTAAACAATCTAACTATCAAAAATAAAATGAAATAAACTCAACAACAAACAGACAAAAATCAAAAAATTATTATTTTATTAAAAGGAAATATATTAAGTAATTAATAAGGAATGAGTTTAAGTAAAACATGTATTTATTTGTAATAGACACAAAAAACAAACACTCCATTTTTGATTATTATATTTTGTACACATTGACTTGGAACATTAAAATATATTATCATACTCCTACATATACTCTGAAAGAAAATCATCATCAAAGTGAAAAAGTGTATATATTTCATTGTTCTAAGCATTCTTTGATAAAATTGTTACCTAAGAATATTGGTAGGGTTATACAGCCTGACTGGGTCGCAACCACCATGTACATGGCGAAAAAGACCGTCATAGTGACTCGCTTTGCGCGTCGCCTTTCGGGATCAGCCTGTGTATATCCAGTACCGGGTGACTTTCGTCATTATGGCCGGCGTGACAACGACGACCGGCGATGGATAATCTGTCTCTCAGTGGTCGCCACTGTTCTTGGATTGTACTATGCTTACCATCAGGCATAGTGCAGTCACTATGTCGTACTTCAATAAAAATATATATATATATATATATATATTTATAAGCCAAACACATCATAAATATACGAATAAAAAAAATATCGAGTACTGGGCTACGAAAGAGAGCAGAGATGTTACGGGTAAAATAGTTATGTGGTGAACTAGAATGAATAAGATAAAGAATGAGTATATCAGAGGAAGTTCAAAAATAGTACTAGTGATAGAGATGTTGAGGAGTAATAGTTACAGTCAGCTCTCTTTCCACTGAACTTTATAAATGTATTATTTGGTATTCAATTCGCGATAGTTACTACTGTTTTGGATCATTTTGTACTCGCCAACAGGAATAAGATTTTATAAAATAAATATGAATAACATAATATTCAGGGTTTTTGGCGGGATTTTGATGATTGGCGGGATCTGTCATGTAGTGGATTTTACATTTTATTCATAATCTTATGTTATTTGACTCTATATTTTGTAAATTTGGTAGTGTTTTACGTAATATAGTTAGTTTATTGTGCATAAGTGAAGTGAATGGAAAATAATACCACAGACCATGAAATTTTGTTAAAGACTCCCTTGAAGGTTTTAACAAGGGATCCACCATCTTCTTAGAACTACTACTACTACGACTACGCGACAATGTCAGTAATAATCTGAAAGATGGATAGCCAAAAATAAAGTAAAAAAAAAAACATAATATTAAAATAACGTAATTGTCCCATCTCTATTATAAATGCGTTACAGCGTCACAGAGCGCGGCATACAGACAAACTCCAGGCAATTCTATCACAAATAAACGTAGCAAATAAACGCGCATCAACATTAAATCCAAATTAAATACAAACTAGGGTAAACTCCACTAACATTGACTATATTTTTTTGTACAAAGTTTCAGTTTTAGTTGACACTAACTTGAATATTAAGTTACACCGATATTTATTTGACAAATAGGAGATGGAGTTTTCGTGATTTTACTGTCCGTATTTATAGTTAACTTGTGTTGTTTGTTTACATTTCATTAGTAGTATATTGAGTATTGTTGTATCTTTGTATGTTCACAGGAAAAAATGCCCTATTTGCTTTGCACGTGCTATTACTTTTACACAAATAACCTTAGCTATGACAGCGCTTTTCTCACTACAGACTTACGATTAGTAAAGGGCAGGCTTACGATGGACTCTCCAGAATTAAAACCTTAGATCAATATAACCTTAGATCTTATCAATTTAAACCCAAGTGAAAAAAGGCACAAGAAAGCTCTATTGTAGAGTACAACCACCTGCGCAGGTTATACCACCCCGACTTGCCAAATTCAATATAAATAGAAAACGCGTAATAAAATCCGTATACAGTATTTTGTTACAAAGAGTAATGATATCCCATCAAAAACATAAATGTGAAATGAGAACCAAGTTCAATATTATGATATATCTTGGTTGTTGATTTCAACGACAAAAGAAGCGAGATTTCAATTACCAAGTTCAATGGTTAGTCCTTTTATTGATTAATAACAATATACAATATGTCATAACAACTTAAAATATCATTTATTCTTATAACTTAGGATCATATATTGAAACTTTTTTTTTTCGAAATGTCTACGCTATTGACCCAGCAAGGTCTCAACAGCTTCACCGGACTACCATATATTGAAACTTAAGGACTGACTTGCCTAGTTAGAATATGCGAATTATTAATAAGTACCCACTAAAACAGTCATGAAATGGCCCTATGTTCGATGGTTTTTTTTAGCAGCAAACCAAATTTTCGAAAGAATAAAATAGGAACATACAGCTAATGGTCACATCACATTTGGGGTGTAAGGGGTGTCGAGTAACATCTTAAGACTTGAGACACCCAAGCCAACCTCACCTGCACGTGGTGCACCCTGCTGATCAACGAACAAGCAATGGCGATAGCGGGGTGGTAGGGTTTTACAGCCCGACTGGGTCGCAACCACCATGTACATGGCGAAAAAGCCCGTCATAGTGACTCGCTTTTGCGCGTCGCGTTTCGGGATCAGCCTGTACATATCCAGTGACTTTCGTCATTATGGTCGGCATGACAGCGGCGACTGACGACGGATAATCTGTATCTCGGTGGTCGCCACTGTTTTTGGATTGTACTATGCTTACCATCAGGCATAGTGCAGTCACTTTGTCGTGCATCAATAAAAAAAAAAAAAAAACATTCTAATATGTCTAAGAAGGAACTCATAGACAATAGTGTTCGCGTATCTAGACATCATACTGGGTTGAAGAATCGATGTCCAGCCATTTTTGTGATAGCTATATTTAAACAAAGCCAGTTTACCTTTACAGAAACAGAGATTTTTAAGGATTGTATGTGTGTATATAATAATATTTTCTAGGTGGTAGAGCCACCCTGAACACACATAGTAGCTATTATTGTTTTCAGCACGAATGGGTCGGCTCGTCCGAGGAAGCACCACCCTCTCACAGAAAACCGACGTGAATTAACAGTGCTTGCATTGTTGCGTTTCGTTCGGTCAGTGAGAGAGCCGGAGACCTACCTACCTTCCCCTTCCTCCTTCCCTTCCTGTGTCACCCCGCCCTCCTCCCAAACACAGGCTGGCAACGCACTTGTGACTCCCCTGGTGTTGCAAGTGTCTATGGACGGTGGTGATCACTTAACATCAGGTGACTCATCTATTCGTTTGCCTCCTATGATATAAAAAAAAAGAAAACATTGGTTTTAACATGAATGGGTCAACTCGCCCGGGGTTGGACTACCCGACCCACAAAACCACCGACGTAAAGTAACAGTGCTTATATTGTTGTGTTTCGTTCGGTCAGTGAGAGCGCTAGAGAACTACCTCGCCTCCCCTCTTCCCAATTTCCTCTCAAACATAGAATAGCAAGTCATTTGCAACTTCCGTGATGTCGCGTTGCTAGTGTGTAGTGTGTAGTTGACATTAAATAGTATGTACACAATTTGAAAAACGAAAATAAAAATTAAAAGTCCGGCAATATTAGCTTTTACCCTAAACGAGCGTTGATTTGCTCGTATCCATAGTACAGTTTAGACGATAAACAAAATTAAAGAGTCCATCGTAATCGTAAATTTAACCCACAACATGATTTGATTGCAAATGGTTCACTACGAAACTACACATACAATTCTCTTTATCGATAGTATAGGAGCTTAGCTGGGAAATCGTACAATATGTATTTGAACTAACGGAACCATCCACGAGCTGCTATAGCCCAGCTATTATATATTAAATTAAAATTATGATATAGTATTTGGTATAATGGAGTAGTGAGTGTCTCTAAAAATTATCCGGGTAAAGAACGGAAAATAAAATTAAAATGCGATAATTAATTTCAAAATTAAAACGTAGCGCTTTCTATGAGGTATATAATAGACGTTCCTACAATTTTCTGTCAACAAACTAATTTAAAGCGTCACCTTTTCGAGACTGATGAAACCTACAATTAATAACAATGAGGATCATTTAATATATAATAAAAAATGTTGAGGCCAAAAATCGAAATATAAATTATCCTATCTCTCAACTTGGGCCAAATTATAATTTGAAACAAAATTCAAGTTTACTTTCCGGTAATATCTCTCTGTTATATATAACTATATCATGTAGAACATTGACATATATATTAGGTCTTAGTAGATTTTTTTTCATGTATTTTTATTTGTACTAATCGCAGTAATCATCCATGCAATCAATGCATCTTTGCCAACGCAGTGGCAGTTTGATGCCCTTCTTAAAGAAATCAGCTGGACGGGAGGCAACAAATTCTTTAAGGGCATTTTGTACTGCCTGTCGGGTATTGAATTTTTTTCCCGCCCAGGAGTTATCCAAATTCTGGAAAAATTAGTAGTCTGTAGGCGCAAGGTCTAGTGAGTAGGGCGGATGACGGAGACCTTCCAACCCCAGTTCTTGCAACTTGGAGACCGTCTGCTGTGCAGTATGAGGTCGCGCGTTGTCGTGCGGGCGCAGCGGACATGAGCGATTGACCAATGCTGGTTGGAGATGTGCCAGCTTCTCCATCATTGTGTTCAGTTCTTCACAGTACACATCTGCAGTAATGCTCACCCCGTTTGGTAAGATGCTGTGATGAATCACACCGGCGCTAGACCACCAAACAGTGACCAACACATTTCTACGGGTAAGTTTTCGTTTAAGGCATTGTTTAGGTGCTGAACCAGGATCCAACCAACTTACTGAGCGCTTGTGGTTATCAAACAGAATCCATTTTGAATCGCAGGTAACAATGCGGTTCAATATTCCTTCATTTGTGTGTCTGTTGAGCAGTGCAAGGCACGTCTCGACGCGTACTTCGCGCTGGCGATCATTGAGTTCGTGGGGCACCCATTTGTCAAGCTTTTTTACCTTGCCAATTTGACGCAAATGGACCAATATTATTTTGACGCTAACGTCGAAAGCTGTGACAAATTCAGCCGTAGATTGTCGCCTTTAATTCGTCATTGTCGACTAAAGTCTTCGGACGACCGCGAGGTTCATTTTTCAGGTCGAAATTCCCAGAACGGAAGCGAGCAAACCAATAACAGGTGGTGCGTTGGTTTGTAGTGTTAGCACCGCAAACGTCGTTGATGTTACGGGCCCGCTTGTGCCGCGTTGCTGCCACGACGGTACTCATATTCAATAATTACTCGAATTTTTAACGTATCCATGATGACAAAAAAGATTGAAATGCGATGAAAATGTAACACTAATCAATAAACTTTGGATTATGCAATTATTTCAAATAGCCTTGCGTCGCTTGCGTCCTTGTAAGACCAACTTTAAGTTATTCAGGTAACATTGAATTTGCAGAATCATGAGTTAATCGCATAACCCCGTATGTATATTGGGGAGTTTTTGCGGCCGGTTTTAAGCGCTACATTTATTCAAGACCGTGCGTAATATAATAGGTCTTTCTTTACCTATGAAATTGCCGTTCTGCAGTACTGGCCATTTCAAATCAAAATAATTTTTTTTTGGCTAAGAATTCTAATTTTAAATTAATTTTTATTAAAAACATGGAATTCTTTTTCTAAAAGTAATCATTTGTTATGCACTCATTTTTGTATACCGGCTGTGAGACGTTAAGTATGCATCTTGGGTTTTTGTATACCAATGATTTAGAATAACAAATGTGAACTCATTTCAATAAACGTCTCTTCACAATAGAAACAAACTATAGATTACACAATACTACGTCACAAACTTTTTCAGCCACAGATAAGTAACTTATAATAGGTTTAATTGAAAGGAAATAATACATTTTCTTTTGCATGTATATGACATATATGTAACTATTCATAGTTCGATTTAAGTCATAAAATTGCATAGATTTATTTTTTCGAACTGACTACGCTACTGGCCTTTACAGCTTCACTGGACTACTAAGGCAAGTGCTTAATGCGCTCAGCTGTTTTTGTTTAGGTAACATGCTCAAGGGTGCACGGCACACTTCGGCTTGGGCTGTTACCGAGAAAAATACCCGATCTGACCTAGCTAAACTATTCTAAGCTAATCATACATGTATTCATTTTTTAATTATGCAATTAAAAATTGCATGGTTCAAAAACACAACATGTACATCGGAAAGAAACGAACTAAACTACTCGATTCAGTTCGAATAAGGGAAAAAAAACCTAAACCCTTCCACCAGTTTGTGTAAAGGTGCATGTCTGGAATCTGTGTGTGTGTATAATCAGTGTGGTGTGTACTGTATCGCGATAGCAACATCTTTGTGATCACCCGAGTAATCTCGAGCAAAGATGCTGCCGAGATGACGCGACGTATGTGCGGGAGTAAAACGTGAGGGCCCTGCCTCGAACGCATTTCATCCTTGGAAGAGGAGGTATTCTGGCGCTTATTACGCGGACGTCGACGTCGCGTGACTTCGGTGAAGCCTTCGTTAGCGGGGGGATCTCGCTCCATATCGGAGTCTGAGCCGGACGTCTCGTCACTAGAGGAGTGACGATTCGCCAACTCGAAGTTGTTGGACTCTTTTATCCTGGCTAGGACCGAGGGAGCGGGCACCGCGAATGAGTGAACGCATCGTAGTTCTCGATCAGGGAGGGACAGTTGCTTCCGATGAAGCCGCGTAACCTAACGAGTTCGGCTTCTAAAAGCCGAATCTCACTATGAGAATCCATACCGGGGTCTGTGGAGGGGAGCGAGGCGGGGGAAGACATTAAAAACCTCCCTGCCAGAGGGGCAGGGGGGCGCGTCTTTTGAATTTAACGAACTCCGGAGTCCGGGCCAAAAGGAAGCTGTGGGCGAAGTCCAATGCCTCACAGGAGACGTACAGTGCCTAGGGGGAGGCCTTAACACTTCTTTCTTCCGCTGTGCGGTGACACGAAGCACGACCACGGAACGAAGCATGACGCAGGCACGACGCGCTGAACTTCTGGAACGCGAAC
>JACEII010000007.1:636452-660223 GCA_014332785.1 Antheraea mylitta
TCAAACCTAGGAAGTCCCCAGGTCCCGATGGGATCAGGAACGAGGTTTTGAAGCTCCTTCCTGACCGCATCATAGCTCTATTGGTCTGCATCTTCAATGCGGCCATGTCCCAGGGTCATTTTCCAGCCGTCTGGAAGAGGGCCGTAGTGATAGGGATTCACAAGCCCGGCAAGAAAGCTACGCTTCCCGATAGCTATCGTCCGATCAGTTTATTAGATACCCTAGGTAAACTCTACGAGCGGCTCCTTCTGAACCGTCTCCAAGTTACGATTAACGACCATAGTCTAATACCGGCCGAACAGTTTGGATTTCGCGCCAAACACTCTTGTCCGGATCAAGTACTCCGCCTCACGGAGTACATCCTTTCTAACTTCAATAAAGATCCGCATCCGGAGCCGGATCCGCCCGTGAAAAACACTAATCCGAAACGTACGATAGCAGTATTTTTCGACGTTGCCAAGGCCTTCGATAAGGTCTGGCACGGTCTCATATACAAGTTAAATCAAGCCGGCATACCCGATAGGTTAATTCACATCCTCCGCGATTTTCTAGCCGATAGAACCTTCCGTTTTAGAGTAGACGGCGAACTCTCATCGCCTCGTCCGATACGCTCAGGTGTGCCACAAGGCTCAATTCTCGCGCCCACCCTCTTCAACCTGTTCATCAGCGACCTACCTAAGCTCCCGGGAGTCGAGGTAGGTTGTTATGCTGATGATACAGTTATCTACGCCTCTGGCTGGCGGCCGAAAGTCCTTAGGAATCGCATCGAAAAAGCCGTTAGCACGCTCGGTGACTGGTTTCTTCGATGGCGTATAGGTATTAACCCCGATAAGAGTGCCGCGATACTCTTCGATCCTAGATATCGCCATAACAAGTTAAAGCCCATAAGGCTATACGATTCTGAGATACCTTGGACCACCGAGGTCAAGTATTTCGGCGTCACTTTAGACCGTCATTTAACGTTCGATCCTCATATTAAGAGAGTGCGAGACAAAGCCGCTATGGTCTTGGGTCGCCTCCATTATTTACTCTGTCAGAAGAGCAAACTGTCCCTCAGACATAAGCTCACAATATATAAAGTCTGTATTCGTCCGGTAATGACGTATAGTTGTCCGGTTTTCGCACACGCGAAGAATCTAGATACGCTTCAGGTTTTGCAGACCCGGGCTCTGCGTAAAATCACCGGTGCTCCTTGGTTCGTCCGGAAGGCGGATCTCCATAGGGACCTGGAGATGCCGTCTATCTGGGCGAATATAAAATTACTTACAAATAGCTATTTCGAGCGAGCCGCGACTCATCCCAGTCCGTTAGTGGTATCCACCACGAATTACGAACCCGTGCCCAACGCTGGGCGTTATAAAAGACGTCCGCGACACATTTTCACCGATCCTCCCGACGATATCACGTCAGCGAACGATCAGTACCAGCCTGTCCCTCGTAACAGAGCGTGCTCACGCCCACGCCCGCGTAACCACAGATCGCGCCGCCGCGGTTTGGGGGTTAACTTCGCTCCCGCACACCCGATTAGGCCTCCCACGGCAGCGGCTCAAGCCTAGGTTCGATCCCTCGGTAGGGAGCCCTTGAGTGCGTTGCTTGCGCGATACGGTGACACACCCATACATCACTGCTACAACACTACACGATCACCTCCACACACGTGCACGCCTACACGCTACACATCTTTGTGGAAGGGTTATTTTGTGAAAGATTTTTTCCCTTATCGAACTGAAAAACTCTCCAAATTTTCCGATAAAAATATATGGAGGAGTTGTTGAGGCGGATATGCTGGTACTCATATACGTTTCAACAACTCAAACATATATGAATAGTTAGCTAGGTTAGCTAAGTTAGGTCGCGATTTTTGCATGCAACGGGCAACAGCCAAGCCGAGGTGTGCCGTGCACCCTTGAGCTGGTTGCCATTATAAAATCGGCTGAGTGCCTTAAGCGCTCGCCTTAGTAGTCCGGTGAAGCTGTTAAGACCTTGCTAGGCAAATAGCGTAGTCAGTTCGAGAAAAAAAAAAAAAAAAAAAAAGCAAATCTCGGCTTGGGCTGTTGCTTTGGTGCAACACAGCGAATATATCTATGCTATTAAGGATTCGTGAGACACAAAGGAGACATCGTTAATTATATTCTTATTGAAAATCTGAGTATGGCAGTAGATATTACTCGAATGGATTAGAATATGTGGGTAATGATAAATAAGACACAGAGACACTCTTTAAGTTCGTCTCGATATGTGAGTGTATTAGTCAGTAACCGACAGGCTCGTTGACCGTTATAACGATGGATCACTCACCTCGCGATAATCGCCATTGTTTTTAGATCTGTGGTTATTACAATCAGGTGTGTTTTGTTACATTAAAAGACAAAGTGTTATAAAGACATACGATAGAAGTGAAACTTTTGTATTATAGAGAAAATTTTTAATTTAAAAAAGCCAATATGACTCGACGTTCCTGTTCGGGCAGTGTTTACTCACACCAATTTTCGTCACACAAAAAGGTTGCAGATTAGAATTTCATGGCCTCCCATAAGAATTGTCACTTCAAAAACGTATAATTATTCTTTTAAATTTTAACTATACTTTTATGAATGTGTCAAAATGTAAACAACGATTACTTTTTCTCTTAGTCTAATCCATACTGTTAAACTAAAACAGAGATAATGCCAACAACTGACTATATATAATTAACATTTGTAAGTCATCATTTGATTATAATAAAACAAGAATTAGGATATCCAGTCTCTTTATATCTTCGTACGAGCTAATGAAAGACAAATCTACGAGAAATATGTATTGAGTGACGAAGGTACACAGTAAATGATCCTTAATTAGATGGGCATCAGGTGTTCCTCAGAATAATACTACGGTAGTAATTTAGTTAATTTCTTGTTACGTGTTAATGCAAGAAGCTTCGTCGCTGTGAATATATAAAATTAATATTTGATATACATAGGAATCTATAGTATATATACATATTTATACATATAACAAGAATATAAATCTAACGTGACTGTACTTTCTAGATTTTTGTGGAAAAATGTAATATTGGGAAAAAGTAGTAAAATTATATTTCAATCATTTTTACAAATGTCTGTCTGTTTGTATGAACACGCATCACTGCTAAGTACTGCGTTTATGATAAAACCTTAAAAGAAAATCATAACACATATCCTCGAATAACACACTGAGACTAAATCTCAGTTTTATTAAAATCGGTTCACTCTATCAAAAGTTATTGTAATTTTAATGACGACGCGACTTAAGTACGAGAGAAAAGCAGGTAAGTAAATGGGCTTAACACATTCAGGTGATTTTATTTGTCAATGTTTTTACATTAAGTTCCACGCGGACGGAGTCGCGGGCACAGCTAGTATTAAATAAACATTGTACGCTTATTAGTTCCAAATTATAATGTATTATTACTTCATTATGTAATTTCAAGATACTTACCAATTTATTTAAATGTAATGACAAGGCAATCATGTTTCTCTAACATTAATTAATTATTCGACTGTTTCCTTTTGTTCTCTCATTTTTAAATTATGTTTATTATATATATTCATAAGACAAGGGTTTATTATATAAAAGAATTGAAACAGTCATAAGTATTGTCGACAGAAGTCAAACTCAAAAGCATGGTATGACTGTATTCTATGTTGAATTTTCAAATTCATTGTAGTGTGATTTTTTTAAATTTCATAATTTATAAATTGAAATTATTATCATACGTCTGGTTTTCACGTATATTGGAACGGAGCAATAATTATATACACTCTTATAAAGTTTCACTTATAAAGAAAAAAAACTGTGTGTATTTTTATGAAAACACGATGCAAGTGAAACTTTTCGAATCGTAAATATTTAATTGAGAATTTATATTTAGGGTATTTATTATAATCGCGATTTCATATTAATTTAATGATTGGAAAATAAGAAAGATAATGAGAGATCATTAGTAGACAAGATGTCCAAGTATTCATTTTAATTTGAATCTGCGTATTAGAGTACGTAATCTATACTATAATAAAACTGTAACAAGTCGAAATCTGTACATTAAAATTTTTTTGAAAATATTAATCAGGGTAGACTATGTTATCGATATAGAAGACAAAAATAATCTTTTTACAATTTTTGTCTGTCTGTCTGTCTGTCTTTCTGTCTGTCTGTCTGTGTGTCTGTCTGTCCCTATGAACACGCATCACTCTGAAACTACTGAACCAATCTTGACGAAACTTGACATAGTGATAACTAATACTACGAGATTACATCAAATATACTTTTTGTCCCATAAAACGCAAAGGGTTCTCCAGGATAAAGGATTAAAGCGTAGAACCTAAACCTGTATTACTCTGAAAGTGCTAAACCAATTTTAACGAAACTTAACACAGTAATAACTGATATTACAAGGCTACATCCAGGATACTTTTCGTCCCATAAAACGCAAGGGGTTCTCCAGGATAACGAAAAACAAAAATTTGTAGTTAACGTAACTAGACTTTTTTGCGACACCTTAGTACAAGAGCCGGCAACGTTGAAAGAACAAGAATTTTAGAATACCTGATTCTTTAATATATCAATATATATTTTTTTGTATCATAGGAGGCAAATGAACAGGTGGGTCACGTCATGTTAAGTGACCACCACCTCTATAGACACTAGCAACACCAGGGGTGTCGCAAGTGCGTTGCCAACCTGTATATGGGGGAGGGTAAGGGAAGGCAAAGGAGGAAAGGGGAAGAGAAGTGGGCCTCCGACGCTCTCACTGACCAAACGAAATACTACAATGCAAGCGCTGTTATTTCACGTCGATTTTCTGTGAGATGGTGGTATTAGCCCGAAAGGACACTTGCTAGCCGGTTAACGTTGTATTTTTAATGCGCGTTTTGATTTAATTAATTTTGATTTATGAATAGGTTTAAGAACATTTTTTTTCAGTAACATTTAAACGCAATTAAAAGCATGAATGTATCATAGTCAGACACATTTCTTTATAAACAATCATATATATATACCTGCTGATATATTTTATAAAAAAAAAAAATTAATTTTAAACCAATATTTTTTTCCATAACAAAGAACAAATTTCATTTTATTAAACATTATTGATATTAAGATTTTACCATATAAGTTTTTTCCATAACAAAGAACAAATTTCATCTTATTAAACATTATTGATATTAAGATTTCACCATATACAATAAACAACGATAAACGTAAAGGTATGTACGTATGACTTGGGATTGACGCCATTTTAAATATATGCGTCGTCGACCATCAGGCTATACGAAACTGAAATAGCTTGGGCCGGCGAGGTGAAATATCTTGGCGTCACTTTAGATAAACACTTAAATTTCGATTCACACACAGATAGAGTGTGAAATAAAGCCGCTATGGTCTTGGGTCGTCTCTATCATTTGCTTTGTCATAAGAGTAAAATGTCCCCCAGACCTAAACTCACTTTATATAAAACTTGCATCCGTCCGATTATGACGTACAGTTGTTCGGTTTTTGCACATACGCAAAATCGTATTCAAAAGTTATAGGTTCTCCAGAACCGAGCCCAACGTAAAATAACCGGTGCCCCATGGTACGTCCGGAATAAGGATCTCCACAGGAACCTGGAGATGCATTCTGTCTCGGCGTATATAAAATCACTCACACGTAGTTATTTTGAAAAAGCCGCGAATTATCCCAGCCCTTTAGTGGTATCCGCCACGAACTATGAACCCGTACCCAACGCTGCGCAGTATAGAAGACGACCGCGACACATTCTTACCGACCCTCCTGATTCAATCACGTCAGCGAAAGATCAGTAGCAGCCTGTCTCTTCAAACAAAGCGTGTTCACGTCCACGCCCGCATAATCACTATCACGCCACCATAGTCTGGGGGTAAATTTCGCTCCCACACACCAGATTAGGCCCCGCTCGGCAACGGCTCAAGCCTAGGTCCGTTCCCTCGGCGGGGAGCCCTTGAGTACGCTGCTCACGTAATACAGTGACACAAAACTTTACATGACTGCTACAACATCACATACATCACCTACCCTACCCACATACACACGTGCACGCCTACACGCTTACATGCTGTTTTTCTTTTTCAGAAAAATAAACACACAAAGAGTTCTACCCTATCCTATCCTATATAGTTTGGAGAAATTTTTCCTACACAAAATACATATAGGAGTTGTTGAGGCACGCATGCTTGGTACACATGTATGTTTTAATAACTTATATACGTATATCTAGATAGCTTAGCTTAGGTTAGATCAGATAGGTTGCGATTTTTGCACAAAACAGGCGACAGCCCAAGTCGGTTGAGTGCCTTCAGTGCTCGACTCAATAGTTCGGTGAAGCTGTAAAGACCTTACCAGGTCAACAGCGTATCAATTCGAAAAAAAAATGCGTCGATAACATACGCTGCCACAATTATCGCTATCTTTATCGTGCAGCCAGTACTGCACTAAACTATAACTATAGCTATATTCTATACAGATTATTTTTATAGCAATAAATCGGTCTAAATGTTGAGTAATAACTGAATTAGTGTGGAAGATAAAATTTGTACTTATTTATATCTAAATATAGTAATAATAAAATTATTGCTATTCTAACATGGGGTAAGATTACTTTTATTTTTATTTCCAAAAAATAGCATCAAGCACATTATTGTCAATACCAAAGATGTCTTTCAATAATAATTCCATTTTAATAACGTTTCTAAGTTAGTGGAAAATAAACATCCTAAAACTATTTAAAAATCAATATTTTTGTCTGTGAAGGTACGATATGCACAAATAAACGCAACTCTTACCGGCAGCTAGGTAGCCCGTTGTTAGGATGAATATAATGTATATAACTGGCTTGATTGATTCTTTCCGGTATGGTCTCTGCCTATATAGGTAATTTCGCCAATATCAAGTGTGACAAGTACACGTTATGTATTTAATGCCAAATATTCAGTATAACAACGTAGAATAATCTACAATAGAAACATATCAACATGGATAAATTATCAAGGAGTGATAGGCACTATGTTGTGAATGGTACAGAGATTATTTATAAAAATGTATTAGAAATATATTTGAAATACGTTTTCGAAACAGTTTATAACTCTTAGACTATAGTTTCAAGCAAGTGACATTTGACGGTTCGGCGGGATGTTTGACGCTTCGATACGGTGTTCATATATTTTTCTTTAATATAATGGAGTATAAAAAGGTTTTAATACAAGTTGAAGATGGTTATGATAAAGTAAGCGGTAGAGATGTTTATTTAGTTTTATGTAGGTTAGTTTTTATCTTAATTGAACCTGGTAGATGATTTTTTTTTTCTCGAAATGACTACGCTATTGACAGAGTAAGGTCTTAACAGCTTTACCGGACTACAAACAACGGAGTGGTAGATGATGCTACGAACGGGTACTAGGCTTATTTAAAATAAAAATTACATGTAATCTGGGTATAAGTTTCAGTGAATCCGTGGATAGTTTGGATTTTTGGAAACGGTATTTGTGGCTGCAACTCGATACCAGTTTTATTCATTTTCTTTTCGTGTTTAAAAATACAATTGAAACCAGTGATCACCAATTTGGTGCAGACGAAGTTGCACGGGTCAGCTAGTAAATAATAAACTTCTGTTGAGCGCCTTTCACTTTATCCATACGCCGCGGTCGGAGGTCGACAGTAATGCGACATGCAATAGATGGACTTTTTTTTTTTTCGAAATGTCTACGCTGTTGACCCAGCAAGGTCTTAACAGCTTCACCGGGCCACTAAGGCGAGCACTTAAGGCACTCAGCCGATTTTATTTTGGCAACCAGCTCAAGGGTGCACGGCACACCTCGGCTTGGCTGTTGCCTGTTGCATGCAAAATCGCGACCTATCTTAGCTAACCTAGCTAACTATTCATATATGTATGAGTTGTTGAAACGTATATGTGTACCAAGCATACACGCCTCAGCAACTCCTCCATATATTTATTATCGGAAAAATGAGAGTTTTTCAGTTCGATGAGGGAAAAAAGCAAACCCTTCCACTTTCATGTGTAACCGTGTAGGCGTGCACGTGTGTGGTGGTGATCATGTAGTGTTGTAGCAGTGATGTATATTTGTGTGTCACCATATCGCGCAAGCAACGCACTCAAAGGCTTCCTACCGAGGGATCGAACCTAGGCTTGAGCCGTTGCCGTGGGAGGCCTAATCGGGTGTGCGCGAGCGAAATTAACCCCCAGACCACGGCGGCGTGATCTGTGGTTACACGGGCGTGGGCGTGAGCACGCTCTGTTTCGAGGGACAGGCTGGTACTGATCGTTCGCTGACGTGATTAAATCAGGAGGGTCGGTAAAAATGCATCGCGGACGTCTTTTATAACGCGCAGCGTTAGGTACGGGTTCATAGTTTGCGGCAGATACCACTAACGGATTGGGATGATTCGCAGCTTTTTCAAAATAGCTAATCGTAAGTGATTTTACGTACGCCCAGATAGAAGGGATCTCTAGGTCTCTATGGAGATCGACTCTCCGAATGTACCACGGAGCACCGGTCACTTGACGTAAAACACGATTTTTGGGAACCTGCAGCTTATGAAAGTAATCTTTGGACACATGCGCAAAAACGGGGCAGTTATATGTCATCACGGGACGGATACACGTCTTATACAAAGTGAGCTTGTGTCTGAGGGACATCTTACTCTTATGACAAAGCAACGGATGGAGGCGACCCAAGACCATAGCGACTTTGTTTCGCACTCTGTCTATATGTGAATTGAACTTTAAATGTTTATCTAATGTGACACCGAGATATTTGACCTCTTCGACCCAAGGGATATCGATTCCGTATAGCCTGATGGGCTCAAATTTATTAGCGCGGTAATAGATGGACGAAAACATTTGATACGATGGAAAAGTGCTAGAGGTAGGGTCGGCTCGCCCGGGGTAATACCACCCGACCCACAGAAAACCGTCGTGAAGTAACAGTGCTTGCATTGTTCGTTTGGTCAGTGAGAGCACCGGAAAACTCCCTCCCTACAACTCCCCGACTCCCAAATTCCCTATTCCCCTCTCCCCAAACACAGGCTGGCAACGCACTTGCGACTCCCCTGGTGTTGCTAGTGTCTATCGACGGTGGTAATCACTTAACATCAGGTGATCCACCTGTTCGTTTGCCTCCTATGATATAGAAAAAAAGAAAAAACTTTTCCCATTAAAACCTAGTGACAAATTTTTGAATAGTCTCTTGCTGGTCAGCATTATTTCTGGATTGCATTTTACTTACCATTACGTAGAGTGGCGTCTCTCTATCCTGATACAATAATTTTAAGACACTACCACCTGGTATACAACTTAAGCTTAGTTTGGGTGACATGGTCTAAACACATCCATCTGTTTTTTTGCTTTCGTCCACTTGAATATTATTTATTGAATATAAGGTACTCTGTCCTTTGTGTACCATTGGCAATGTGTATGCAAAATTTCACGACGAACGGTGGATTATTAAAGCGTAAATTAAAACATAACAAACAAACTAATATTTATATTTGTTAGAATTTATAGCATATGTAGGTTAATACAACGTCGATGACTTGGGGCTGCCGCGTTTTATTCAAGTAAATATATCTTTATTGAATGTTCTTTAATTTGATTATCTATAATAAACACAAATATTAGAAAGAAATAATTTTATATATACCCACTTTTCGGTGTGAAGTTCCGATACAAAATTACAGATTTTGGGGGTGTAAGGGGTGTCGAGTAACATCTTAAGACTTGAGACACCCAAGCCAACCTCACCTGCACGTGGTGCACCCTGCTGATCAACGAACGAGGCAATGGCGATAGCGGGGTGGTAGGGTTATACAGCCCGTCTGGGTCGCAACCACCATGTACATGCCGAAAAAGCCCTTCATAGTGACTCGCTTTTGCGCGTCGTGTTCGGAATCAGCCTGTGCATATCCAGTACCGGGTGACTTTCGTCATTATGGCCGGCATGACAGCGGCGACTGACGATGGATGATCTGTCTCTCGGTGGTCGCCACTGTTTTTGAACTGTACTATGCTTACCATCAGGCATAGTGCAGTCACTTTGTCGTGCATCAATAATAAAAAAAAAAAAAAAAAACAGATATGTCGCCAATGAAGTTTCTTTTTTGACGTACTTTTTCAGACAGTCAATCATTTACTAATATATTGTTTTAACACAGAAAAATAAGGATAACTTTCTAATTTTTAAGTAATTACCGATCTTCCTTTATTGATCTTATAAAATACAATTATCGGAAACAACTAACGCTATTATAAAATACGGCTGGTATCCCTAAGTTTTAATAAATTTCTGACAATTGTTACCTTTTTCTTCGTTCACAATGTACAAAGATTTTGAGTTCAATTAAAAAAGAGACAAGAATAATACACTTTCTTTATTGACTTCAAAAAATACTAGTTAAAAACAACATCAACCGAATAAATTATTTATCGATATATGATCCAAGAAAGACATACAATTTTGTAATAGTCGGTTTCTGAGATCAGCAAAGCTTTTATACCAAGTTACTTATATCTAAATATTTTATACAAACAAATATATAATCATGTCTTATATTTTAACAAGTGTTTAAGGATTTACTATTAAAAACTTGACTATATTAGCGGTAAGCTATGATGGCCCGTTTGACGTTTGTTCGCTCATGAAGTTCCGTATAAATTAATAAATACGTTTGAAGGACCAAATTGCTGTCATCTATTGGCAATGTTCCTACAATTTATCAAATGTATTATTTTAGGACACAACATTATTTTTGTGAAGATTTGTAAATTATATATATATATGTGTATAACTATATAATATATATCCATGTAACTACTACTATATGTAACCATACGATATGGTCCCGCGAAGATATATTTATCGCATTTTTACTAACAAGAAAACAACGCCGTTTGACGAAACCCGTAATGAAATAGAGTTATTAGTGCACTTATTTACATCACAACTCCTATAAATTTATATTCAAATCCTATGTTTGATTATATACATATAGGATCGCTGGCTAGCACAACTATCATTTCCGGAAAACTCGCGTTAATGCTTAACATAAAACAAAGCAGCAATTGATTATATTTTTGTCGAAAATAAATAGACATTTTACGTCACTATTGTAATGTGTCAAGACGGCCATCACAGCGTGTCGCTATATATTCGAAATATATTAATACATTTTATTATATGGCAGCTACTTATCTAATATTTCATGAACATTAAAAATTACAATTCGTAGAAACATCATTATTGATAAAAAAGGCAAAGTTAGGATCGAATAGATGAACATTTGCAATATTTAAAAACACCTGAATTAGTTTTATTTTGTATAAATTTGATAGCCTCCAATCCTATAGAACACGGCATTGAACACCGAAAACCTAATATTTTCTACTAATTTTCATACGACTGGAATAGTACAGGCCGTAAATTTTTAATGTATTCTTAAATTATCGACAAAATTTAACCATGAATATACTTATAATCTAATAACACATCATTATTAAGGGTATTGCTCTCACCTAAATATTGTAATCAACTACGTCAAAATTCTTAATATTAAAACTTTGTAATACAAACAAATTTGTTATTTGCAGCAATACGTATTGTAATTTAATAATAAATCAAAATGAATAAACCACATTAGATTAAGATGTTTGCTCTAAAATAACACCGAAATTAAGCATACCTTGCTTCGGTTCCAATTATTTTTACTTAATTTTCACTACATTATTAAAACATAACAACACACAAGATGTATTTTCTACAAATAACAACTGTGCAATCAATTATTCCTAATCTATTGGTGCTTTAGAAATTCGTTTAAAATGTGACGCAGTTCATGTCTACAGAAATCGAATTAATCAAATAAAAAAACTATTTCAAAATAGCATACCTTTTTTCGAAAAAATATTTCGTTATCAAAAGTAAGTGATTGATTTAACGAACTGAAGTTTGCGAGAGTTAATCGGAAAACACTACTTAGATGTAGTGATCAAAAATAGCTGTTACGATTGTCAAATTAGAGAAATCATATACATAAATAACAAAACTTATTGGTAGGCGGCACTATGCAAAAATATATTGATTCAAAATTGTCAGTATGCAAAATTAGAAAATGGGAAAACTGGTCCACTCAAAAAAGAAACGTACATAAAAAGCACCGGTTTCCTCAAAATATTTTAATCTCGCGAGAGAGACGAGAGCAGTCACCTTTACAATTTGACAACTGTCACTGAACACAAATATGGCGTCTCTTTAAGAACAAATTGTTATTCATATTATTAAAAAAGATTTTTTATAACAACTGAACTGCATTTATTTTCACAATAATATCTAAAATAAACAAATAATAACACTAACATATCCCGCATTATTCACTATAACTATTTCCTACATACATTAGAGCTGATTTTGAGAACTTGCTTATTCTCCGTCAGTCCATTTTATGCCGTAACATTAACCAAGTATCTATAATTAACATTTGATACGAAATAACTAGGAGCCGCTTAAATTCGTAATTGTTAAAGTATGGCCAGACTTTCACAGATTAGTTACTTATGTGCCTGATAGAGAATAAACCAAATATAGAGCAGAGTTGATAAACTTCTGGAATGTATATATAAAGTTTTTGACAGTTCATATTTATTTCCTCTAGTAACCCAGGAAACATGTCACTTTACTTTAACACTACCCACAGATAATAAATGTCATGTATGCACCAATAAACGATTTCAACTATAGTTGACTATATCATCTATATAAGAATAACGAATTGCATTGTTGAGTTATTTTGCGACAATTGTTGCCATCAGATATTAGCACTAATTCTGTTGTTACGAAGTGTTTTTTTAACTTATATGCAATATATAAAAATGACATGTATTGGTGAGTGTCAACAACGTGAACTGTTGTCCCTTTCACACCTATTATAATGTATAATTCATACATTGCGATAACACCGGCCGACCACTGTCACTGTCATAATAAAAGACAATGAATAATTAGCATGAGAAGAATGTTTCCAAAAATGTTGTTATTCATTACGTAGGACTAATCCATTACGTTAACAGTTACTGTAGTAACTCTAGTTTTGAATGTATTGACAATATTACTGAAATATGAAATAATCAGAGATTACAAAAGATTCTGATTCGAATTTTTTGCCCTTTAAAAGAACTCTTGCTTCCATCATGTCGGTCGTCTATGCAGAGGATATAAATACAATTATGGTTGGAATCCGCCTCCAGATAAAGAGTTATACTGAAAAAGGACACAATAGTTATAGAAAAACCAACAAACTTCACAACTTCCTATATAAAATACCACAATGAAATTACACGAAAAGCAAACTGTATCTAAAATTCATGAATAAATTTTAACTTCAAACGGTTATAAAGACCATGGTTGTCTTTCTGTTTGAATTTCGCCCAGGTCACTTATAACTCGTTTGTCTTAGTTCAATAAAGCAACTACAATGAAAATATTTACAAAATTATAACAATAAATATGCATCAAAATATATGAAATCGGTAACACTCTACGAATGTTGAATAAGTGATGTTACGAGTTGCCCTACTGTTCACTATGTACATTATTAGGGTTACCAGTCTTTGAACAATTAAATATGATTGCTTACGAATTCTGAGCAGGTAATTAAAATTGTACGATTTAAAATAAATCGTGCAATAAAGATTTCAACGTTATGTTATAAAAGCCATATTTTATTACAAGTTTTTAAAGAGCGTATTACTTGATAACAGATAATTACCTCCTAATTTGGTAAATTTTCTGTATTTATTTTTTTAGATTATGAGTGGCAACCCTAAAAGCAATATACAATGATATATACAGCGTGATGCTACAAACACGTATTATTTAAAATGTGATCAAATAAATTGATGCAAATAACCAAAATAACACACACCACAAAACAATTAAGATCTAATTATATCTTAATATAATATTACGATTAGAAAACAAAATGAGACACTGTGTAAGCAAATATGAGTATAAAGTTACAATGATACCAGTATTTATAAGGGTATGCAAACTTTTCAGTATATTGCAAGACGGTAGGACTTTTTCTAAGTCTTGCCTGGCTAGATTTCACCCTAAAGTTGAGCCATAGCCAAGCACCTGTCAGTTCCCAGTACACGCATTTAAAAGCCAGTTTCTGTCTAGATTTAGAGTGTTTACTATCTCAGGCTACATTGTGATTTAACATCAGATGATGTATCCTAAAACTCAAAAAATATTCAACAAACTATCACTTGTAGAACAGTATACAGCTACAATCATTACCGTTACATTGGACGACGACCATCGCTTAATAAAACAATAAATAGACATAGTCGAAGAGTTCTTTTAAATCGCCATTGAATAAAATTTAAAATACTTTGAATTTATTCACATTATTATCTACAAGTTTTTTAGCATTCGACCACAATCTCACATTATATTAAGTGGATATACGCTAGGAATTTTGAATTTGGACTTGAACAAAATCCTACTATAATAATTTTATCACTAGCCAAACGGATTTAGAAAAAGCCCTTCCACCATTTAAATAGGGAATCTAGAATACATTGCATTTTCCAAAATGAATTAGTAAGTGGTATTAAAAAAATTAGAAACACAGAATGTTAAATTTTATTGTCTGAAGCCCTTATTATTCTCATCCAAATCCGGCACTGAGAAAAATCCAAAAAGCTACACGCAATTGCTAAAAATTATGATAGGCTTAGCATCACATACACTGTACAGCTTAATTGACGTCTTTGTTAAGGTTGGGTTAGATAAAGATTACTGAAAAATCATTTAAGTAACAGTTTGCGTAACTTATAAATTAAGGAAACATAATCGAGAGAGTAATACTCTAACACAAAGATTTTGGTAAAAGAAGGTCTATCGTATAAACGAATTGATAAAGATTTTAATTGGTATATACGGTCATTGCTTTTTAATATATAATAAATGAAACCAAACGTTTATTATTGAATTGTTAAAGAATAAACTAGACAACGGTAGGAAATAAAATCTCATTATCAAAAAACGTAAAAGATTTTGTTTTTCCCTTGGTTTCGTGGTTTCTGTTACCAATTACCATTGTTTTACTTCCCAGATCATTCTTAACGATACATATTTGTTTATACACAAGCTTAGCTTACTATATCACTTTGTTGTATAGTAAAGTTGCATTTTATAAATTACAGCCAAACAAAATATCGAAAAAATATATGGAAATTAAAAAACAAAGGCGAGATGTATAGTTCATCGGCAGTGCTCACTGTCATGCCGTCGAGAACCGAGTCACTGTGACGAGTTTTTCATGTCATGTTTTAGAGGCGGGTGTAAGTACCTCACTTTCTTAATACCTTTTTGAGTGATGTATACCGCGTAAGACTACGAGACGATTTTTAGTAGTTTCCCGCCCCCCATTACTCAAAAACTTCAAATTCGTTGATCCGATAGACCGAGAATGAGTCGTAGAAGCAAAGCATATGGCTGTAAGATGAGAGCATCCGATACATCATAACATTTATCATACCAGATTATAATTGACCAGACGACAAGAACTTCTGTAACTGTTCCATGAGAACCTACAAAATGATCATAGTTGTATCAATCGACATAGAATTTACAGTTTGTAATTGAATTGCACTTGGTAATTGAGTTGTTTGGTCGGCACATGGAGCTCACACGGAGATCTTAGGTGATTAGCTTCTTTTACAAATTACTTGACATTATCATTTTATTTGTTGGGATTACGTGTTATTCCGATATATAAGCTAGAAGTTACATCAAAATCCGTCGAGTAGTTATTTCGTGAAAGAACAAAACAGGATAAATCGTCAATTTATCTGTATCTATTTTGACATTAGCAAGAGAAATTGACTGTACTATATAGGTATACGCATATACATTATAACACACTTTAAAAGCTAGTATTCGGTAGTTCCTAACTTCAAGAGTTTTAGTCACCGACCGCAGAACAGGATTTTTTTTTTAAACTAACTCTATTGAACTGATGGACCTTTGCAGTTTCACTGGGCTAATGGGGCGAAACAAGTCTCAAGTGTGTCAAAGTGGCCAAAGCTCGTCATCTATTTCCGTGAAACTTAGTATATATGTAGTTTCGGGGACGATAAATCAATCTAGCTAGAATTTATTCATATAAAACTTTTTTTAACTGAGATTTCAGGCAATGGAGAAGTATAGCTAAAATATGAAGGTAAATTTCGCCGCCGCTGTCAATACAAAAATAGCTCAGGTGGAAACTGCTTGCTTCGAAAATCCGCGTAACCCTAGTTCGAATCCGAGTGTATAAAATTTTTATTAATGTGAAAAAATGCTACTTTTGTGAGACACACATAACAGTTTATTTTAATTTAAAAATGATTTTTAAAAGCTAAGCTCGGTCGCCCAAATACTATACATAATATGTTTATATGAATTTTGTGCAATACATACTCTTTGCCTCTCGTTTTGCATACCGGGTTTGTTGGTCCAGCTTTTATTCTGCTGTAAGGAAAAATAAAGAAAATGTAAGCTGAAAATTGGAACTAATTTCCATAACAGGATTAAACTTTTTAGGTACAACTCGCACAAAGGAAATCAAACGTGTTTTATTGTAGTGAGATGTGGTCATGTCGACTATAATATATAATTATGAATTTTCGCAAAATTACGTCCTCTTTAATAAAATAGTTTGTATTAATTTGTATACGGAGATCATAAATATAACGTGTATAACTTCTGAAATAAATGATTGTACGTAGGTAAATAATAAAATCAATATCGCTCATTATTAGAAATGTTTGTCGTTTTGATTAAACACGTATCACTGCTAAACTACTGTATACACTATAAAACCTAAAGATGGTCATAAAGCATATCCTCGAGTAACATTTATTCTATGTTTTATTAAAATAGGTCGACTCTTTCAAAAGTTATTGTAATTTTAATGACTCGACTTAAGTACGAGAGAAAAGTAGATAAGTAAACGGACTTCATACATTCAAATGATTTTAATAATCACCGTTGTTTTTGCATAGGGTTGAACACGGACGGAGTCGCGTGCACAGCTAGTAATAAATATTCCCACGAGTGTCTTAATCTTTTTAAATGCGAAGAACATACTAGATAAGATAAATACTGGATAAGAGCCATGATTGTTTTCAACATAATTACGTACATTACAGTAAAAGGTTAACTACGCACCGAGTCCAGTATTTTCGCCAAAAATATAAATATTAGTTGCTTCTTGAGATCGATTTCTGCAATTTCCCGGTTCATTTCTTCATTTTCACGCCGCAATTTTTCGTTCTTGTTGATAGTGTATTTTAACCTGTTACGGAGCAACAAATAATATGGCATTATTGTAGCCCCATAGATAGTGAATCCATCGGTAATTATTACTATTACATAAATCTAGCTTTAATAACAGACAATAAGCAAATTTTAAAATTATGTAACGGAGTTGGATGTAACCTGATTTCTTAAATTTTATTTACCTAAAATCATTGATCTCACAGCTGGGGCAGGTTGTCTCGGTGTTGACTACATTTTCGTACGAAGTGCTGGGAGCTGTATACATATCTATATATTAGTACTTATACAAAAATATTGCATCTCTTTTTAAGTACAATTCGCACAAGTAGGAACGTGAGATTTGGCAGATTTAAAGTTAATATGAGGAGTAAATGCACATAAATAATATATCTGTGCTACAAACTAAATGAAATAAAACGCAAACTATTTAGTTTCAAATTGAATGTCAAACATATAGTCTATGGTCAAACAATCGCTCCGAGCAGAAATTATCACTAAAGGAGTTAATACAGCCCGCATCAAACTTTTTGGCCGCTCAAACATAACTTTAAGTTCTGTATTGTACATAGTAGTCTAGAGGATAATACAACATAAAATAAATATTACAAGGAACTAAAATTGGCACTTATTAATATTCAAGTTGTCTCCATTTAAACGTCCAATATTATACATTTTCAATTGTGATTCAAGTAGATATTTGTCACTAAATTTTGTATATACCTATATTTTGTACGTGAAATAAAGATATGATGACTACGGTTGTGTAGTTCTGTAAATATCTTTGAGAACTAATTTACGACAACCTTTTTATTTGAATTAAGCGCACATGTACGTACATACGAGATATATAGACATTTTATACACACTATAACTTTGACAGCGAAAGAAAAAAAGTCTTTCTGATATTATTGTTCAACAATTATTCACATACATTGTGAACTAATAAGTGATAATATTTGTGATAGTATATGTAAAAAATATTCTCTGTATTTGTTATAGAATTTTGTTAAATGTACCAATACTAGCCTTCACAGAATTTCATGTTATAACTTAGGTCACATGATTAATATCATGAAATGTATTAAAAATAGTCTCCATAACTTGTTTTTTTCTTTCTAGATGGCTTACATATACTGATTACATAATTATAGCAGGGAAAGTCCTATTACTCTTTCCAATCAAATCTGCTGGCATACGCTTTACTAAGCCTGTGAAAAAAAGTGAATTTGGCCAAGAAAAATGGTAGCTCTAGAAAAGCTCATTCATAAGGTTAGAAATAGGTATCTTATTTCGGTTCTTTGAGCACAAAAGAAAGTCATACACATATGACCAGTCAAGTAGTAAAAGAAGCAAGATTGGACATATCTTGCTGGGTTAGGAAGTTCATAATATTTTTAAAGTTTCATATGATCTATTAAATTTTTCAAAAAATACTAAAACACCATAGAAATTAGATGTGTAATAATAGACATATTATTTCACTGCCTTTCAATACATAGTGCTTAATAAATCTCATAGCATTGCTTCCAAACACTCCGATGTCTTCAGTTACAAAGTTTGTAAAGAATGAGTGTTATAAAATTAACGTTTTGTTTTTTTGTCCATCCCATTGTAGCTCCAGAACAAACAAGCTAATTTAAGATAACTGGCTACTATAATATAATACTTTAAACTAGTCCCAAGGTACTTACTAGAATATGTCATTTTAAAATTAAACAAAAGTAACATAGATTAGCTGTAAGTGAAACTATACTGTGTTCTAGTGTATCAATAAAACGGAAAAAGGACGCAGAAATATTACACAGCAAAGACTACAAAAAGGTTGAAGATTTTCTGTATTTCTAAAAAAATATGAAAAACTTCACAAGCAACAACACAATTAGTAAACATTATAAAAATTCGTTCTGTACTTAGAATTGGTATTCTAACTATGTGTAAATCAGTAATTATATTAATTAGAATATATACTTAATGTTCTCGTTTAATTTAATCAAAAAAGGTCAGTAATTCAAGTAATTTAACAAAATTATGAAGTCTATCCAGAAACGTGGAAGTCACTTATTCCATATATAAAAAATATATGGCAAGCATATGTCTCTTTGCAAATTGATATCCAGCCAAAGCCATGCTTTTTTTTTTAATTCAAATATGTTAGTTAGCAAAACTGTTACCTTCTTTATTTGCCGCCTGCGCCTTGCACACCTCTGCACACCAGAACGTTTAAATAAATTAAGTATCACTGTATTTGTGAATGTGGCTTAGATGACGGATCACCAGATCACATATATTTTAATTACCCTAGAAACAGTTTCTCTCTCTATGATGCTCTGTCTCCTTCTATGTCCTATTAATTAATGTTCATTGTTTAGAAGCAAAACAATTTTATTTTAATATTTTTAAATGATTGTTTTAGTTTAAATTGTAATTAATTTTTGATTTGTAAAGAGTAAACAAGAAAAGTGTTAATTTTTGTAATCAGATGTTTGCTACTATAGGTAAAAATCACTGTAATGACTATAGATATTTATACTAACAAAAACCTGATCACATCACTGTAATGACTATAGATATTTATACTAACAAAAACCTGATCACTGTATAATCATAATTCTGACGAAGAGTACGAATGTGTGTAAATTTTAATTTGGTTTTAGTCTGTAAGGAAAAATAAATAAAATATTAAAAAATAGATATATTCAATTCCACTGTATTGGTTTAATTCTGTGATTAAGGAGTCACTTCCGATTATATTCATCTAGGACAGAGACCGCCTTGAAGCGCTTTAAAAGCTTAGTTAATATAGTACTTTTCTAGCTGACTATTAACGAAAGGTGCAATGTTTGTATAAGTTTGACAATATGTGTAATGATCAATTAAGTTTATTCTGGTATGTAAATTATCTAGCTTATTTTGTGATGTGTAATTTAAATTTATTTTTCATAGTATTGACTTGTGTATAATTATTTAAACTTTGATCCAAACATTTTTACTGATGGCACATTCAGATATATCTTGAAATATCTTATAGGTGTATTTAAAATGTTTGCTACAATGATTGAAATGTAGATCCCATAAGATTCGTTGCATTAACTAATACAAACTTCCCAGTAGGTTTAATTTTTCAGTTATTAAGCAAGTACCTGTAATTTGTAATTATTAAGCAAAGCTTAAATACTCTGGTAATATTTTCAAGGGTATATACCGGAATGTGCCACTAGTAAATGTATTTGAATCAATCTCGTATCAGGTTGTTTCCGTACATTTGTTTTATTTGGATTGATCTAGAGGCACGGTAGTGGCCCACCAAGTCGAGCAAAAAGCAGCATGGCCGTACTATACTTTTCTCGAAGCGATTCAGGCCATTTTCGACGCCCTATAACCTCGTTGTGGACAGAACTAGAATTTTCAGTAATCTTGCAGGCATTGTATAAGCACGGTATATATCGATTTCATTCAATTTGAACCAGTAGTTTAAAAATTATAACTAGTCAAATCTCTTAATTTTGTCACTCACTGACTGACCGATCATCAAAACTCTAAGGCACGTCCAGCAAAGATAGAAGCTTCAAACATAGAATCAGTCTTTAGTGTATAAATCAATGAACAATCAATCTATTTTATTTAAGACAAAAGAGTTTGGACATTGATATGGTCACTATAAGGTGTTGTTAGGTAAGCTAATTACGTAAAAACTTAAGACAGAAAGTCCCTTAAGTTGAGACTTAATAGAATAACCAACTTGGTATTACATGGATCTCACAACTTTTTACGGTAGAAGAACAGAGTTGCGAGACTTAGCTTTTTTTACAAATTATGTTTTTGATGGCATAATATTTTTTCTTAGATTAAAATAATATTTTTCCTTAAATGATAATATTTGATTTTAACAAGAAAAATATTTATTTCGTAGATTATGCAATGTCCAATCTATACCATCGATGTCTCTGTACAAACTAGAAATAGTTTACCTCAATAGATTATATTATTCTATGTATGGAAGCGATGACATCAACACTAACTAATACTTACTCAAATGTGAAAAAGAAACACTTGATTTGAAAAACAAAGATTTTGTTTGAAATTTCTGGCGTGTTGCCTACAAATGTTTTTATATTCGTCTAAAGTTACCTTCTGATTTAACAACATTACTAAATTTTCGATTAATGACATTCAACTTGGTCGTATATCAACGATCTTTGATTGAATACCGTCTTGTATCGGAGGAAGCACTGTGTCCGAAAATGATACACCTAGTACAACGATACAATACATGTTTTTGTAATAAAGGATATTTGCTTACTTTAAATTAATATTATTGTAACAACCGGAAGTCCATCTTATCGCACCACGGTACTGCCACCAGAAGTACTAGTACAATAGTAGTACTAATGCTTAGTGCTGCCGTTGGAAGTGTAGTCCGGTGAAACTGTTAAGACCTTGCTAGGTCAATAAGGTAATCAAATGGAAGAAAAAAAAAGCCGCCGGAAGTGTCGCCATAGACAAGCCAAGCCATACAACTATCCCACCCGCCAGTAGCGCCATCTAGTCAAGCCTAAGCCATGCCTTACGGTAGTGTAGGGGTAGCCAGCCATAAAAGGACGTACGTACTTTGAAACGGGCAGTCTTGCACTATATTAACGTGCGATAGCTCTTGCCATCGGAACATTAATTTAAAATTAAAGTGAGGTTTTTTAAACTTGGTGTACTTATAATTGTTTTGAAGTAATTATAATTAAGTACATACTATGTAAAGTGACATTTTATTTGACGTGTTGTTACATTATTTTAAATTTTTCAAGATAATTTTTTAATTACAACTAGCTGCCCCTTGCAACTTCGTCTTCACCAGATTCTTCACCAAAAATCTCAAAAAACCTAACATTCGATTACAGTGAATTCTACCGTTTTTTTTCCAACTATCAAATATCAGTGACTCGCTCAAACATCCAATTGGTATGTGAAAAATCTTTTAAAATAAGCCCAGAACCCATTCAGAGCAATCACCTACCGGGTTTAATTAATTAGTTAGTAAGATTTGTAACTTCATCACAACTTAATCTTGTTAAATTTATTTTACTTTTGACATCCATCTTTTTAGCTGACATATTAAATTTAGATGTATGGAGTCGCGAACTTTTTGTTATAGTAATGAATATTATTGCTATAGATTTTATTATTTTACAAGCTGACCCGTGCAAATTCGTCTGCACCAAATCGATTATTACAGATTTCAATTGTATTTTTAAAATTGCAAACTATTCAGGGATTTAAACTTGTATATACCCATCCAGTTGGTGTCTGATTTTATATAATAAGCCTAAAACCGTTACATATTAGGTACAGTTTCGTTTATATATATTTTCAACTTTGTCGACATTTCATATGTGATTGATAATTACGCATATAAACGTCATGGTGCCGTAGCATTTTTTTTTGTTATTTTTAAGTAGCATGCTGTATGCTACATATAGCACAAAGAAAAATAACCTAAATCCATTAAAAGTTTCATTAACTACAAATTTTTGTTTTTCGTCCATCATCCTGGAAAACCATTTCCATTTTATGGGACTAAAAGTGTCCTAGATATAATATTAGTTTAAATATTGGTTTAGTTATCACTGTGTCGTTTCGTCAAAATTGGTTCAGTACGTTCAGAGTAATACGAGTTTATATTTTAGACTTTAATCCGTTATCCTGGAGAACCCCTTATGTTTTATGGAACAAAGTAATGTAATCTTGTAATATTAGTTATCACGGTTTCAAGTTTCGCTACAAACGGTTCAATACTTTCAGAATGATCTACCCTAGTTATAATTTTCAAAAATTTTATTTCATCATTTTTTTAATAATTTTAATTTTATTATTAATAATTTTAATTTTATTATTTTTTTAATAAATTTAATTTTATTTTTTAATAATTTTAATTTTATTATTTTTTTAATAATTTTAATTTTATTATTTTTTAATAATTTTAATTTTATTATTTTTTTAATAATTCTAATTTTATTATTATTATTTTTTATTTTTATTATTTTTTATTGTATTAATGTGCAGATTTGGCCTTGTTACAGTTTTATTATAGTAATATATAGAAAATAGATTTTCTAGTCTTATACTGTAAAAAGTATTATCTGTTTGGTAACAATAATTTTTATATACTACTACAAAATAAATGAAACGCATTTGTAGTTGACATAAATTCTAATAAATATTTATTAATACTGAGATAACGTCTTCTATAGATACATTTTTCATGGTGAATAAGTGTTCTAATAATAACAAATATCAATAAGTTACAAAGAGAAGAAGTAACACAAATATCGAGAAGAAAATAATGAAAATAGCAATAACATGTAACTGACCTAAATTTTTGTTCTACGCATCTGCTTGAGACTGATC
>JACEII010000007.1:660233-706209 GCA_014332785.1 Antheraea mylitta
ATATTCTAAATACTAGTATATATATAACTTCAATTTCAAGTAAATATGTATATTATATTCAAGTAAATATGTATAAATCGCTAGGCTATAGTCTAGTTCAGTGGTCGGCAAACCGCAGCTGACGAGCCGCCTACGACTCTTTCACTCCTTCTGCACGAGTTATGTAATGCAGATCTGTTTCTGCTGTACTATTTATTGACTTTCCTTGCAAAACTTTTTGAAACAAACCTACATAGGGAAATCAGATTTTTAGAAAAGTTTCATGTTATTTTTATGTTTTATGTTATAAACTTAGATTTTATGTTATCTTTAGGTCTTATGTTAGGCTCTTTTAAATGACAAGTTTCCCGACCACTGGTCTAGTTTAAGAACATAAAGTTAAACAATAAATTGAAAAAAAAAGAAAACCCGTAAATGGAGCGTTCCACGCCAGATCAGACACAATTTTTTTTACAGTAAATTTTCCTTTTTTTTATTACTCGTTCAATTTTTTTTAAAACGGTCCAAATTTATTTTTTTCTGGCAAATAAGAAATTACATGACCTTAATAGAAAAAAAATATTAATAAGTATTTGAACATTTTTTACAGATTTTTAAATTTTAAACTTTAAGAAAACTTCTATCCGTTTTTCAATTTTTGTTAACCCTGTCTGGAAATGGGTTTTCTCTAACTAATGTTTATTTATTTGTTTATTTTCATTTTTTTTTAAATCGTAATGTTTTTGATAACAAATATTTATTTTTTCTAAGCCGTCCGATTATGTGTGGAATGCCCCATACATCAGTTACATATCAAAGTAAATTAAGTCTAATTTTATTAGCTAATATGAGATCCTAGACTTTTTGAAAGATTTTCAGTCTTTATTCACCGTGAACGAAGTCCAAACTTTACCCTACAGAAATTCTTTAATATCATTCTATGATTATTTAAATTTTACAATTATCTTATGAAGGGCTTAAATTTAATTTGATTCATTTTGAAATTAACGACTCATATATTTATTGTTTTTAGTGAACTATGTTTTTTCTTAGTGACGGTTATTACTACAACAAGTTGTGTAATTAATTATTCCTAAAAAAAAACAATGACAATCACATTTCTACTGAATACCAACTCCTCGTTCCGGTTTTACGAAAAAAAAATGAGATCAAATCTTCAATGTAATGAAAATAGCAACTGAATAATTAGACATACATTACATGCCTATACTATGCACCTACTTATACATGCGCGTTGGTATGACCACGTAGTGATACGTAAGGGGGGGGTCCATTAATTTAAAGGGGGGGGGGGGGTCAAGACGAATCTAACCACATCACATGAAGAGTTTTTGTCAAGTATTGCGTAATTATTTGGGGCAAAAAATCGTGTAAACATATGAGTACATCAGATTAATTTAAAGTGAGACATGTTTCTAACTAGAATATGCTGAAACTTAGTGAAATTCGAATAAATACAGTGAACAAACTCTTTGTTATTAATATCAAGCGAGGAGCCAGTAATTTTTTAATTATAGAGTGTTATCGTTATACGGAGAAAAGAAAAGAAAAGAATAAATGGTTTTGTGCTAAGCCAACAAAATTGAACTAATTTCTAGGTTATACAAAGGTTTTTGTCTTATTGTACGAAGTCATAAAGAGTGTAGACTATTAAAGTCACTGGGTAGATGTAAAGTTATTGCGTTTTGACTAGCGGATCCGGTGAACATTGTCCTGGCGTGATAATCTACTGGTAAAAACCGAAAGTACGTTCAGTAGTTTTTGAATTTATCGCGAACTGACAAACGTAGCAGAGGACTCTGTTAACTAATGTAAATATAATAAACCAATTACCTTTTTTTCTAAATTCATAGTATCTACACTCGAAATACACATTTTTAAAGAAATCACATGAGAGTAGAGGGAGGGAGGGTCATGATAAACCTCACGACATCTCAACAGGGACGGAGGGATCCAAAATTCTTAAAAACACTCCACGTAATGAATGAACAACCCCCTAATGTATGCATAAGCGTTCATGCATATTCATTTGAAGCCAAAAACCATGCATCTACTGCAAAGCCCAAAACACCAGCGTTTTGCACCAAAAAAAAAAAACAGTCAAACGTTTGTCGCCGATCCTACAGACCAACGCGCAAATATAGGAAGGCTAATGGAGATTTCTTAAACAAAATTTTACAACTCCTTTCATACAAACCTTGTCTTGACAATAACAAATATATCGGGTTCAAGTGTTCGGAAGCGCAGCGCACAAAAAATTCGCTTTTTGCTTTTTATTTCAATACATATATACTCATATGAGGTATGATGACACCTGTGAAAGATGCGAAACACACTAAGATGGTTTTTTTTTTTATCGGTCCCACAGAATTTTTATATTGGGGATATGTAAAAGCGAAATGCTTGAATATTTGAGCCCTTAATAAACTGGTAATACCTCCCAGAGCTTGAGAGTTTTTTTTATAAAAAATCACGTAAACTTTGATTATTTTGAATTGTCAACTTTTTGTAGTCCGGTTAAATTGTAAAGGCCTATCAAGGCCAAAAGCGTAATTAGTAAAAAAATTTTTTTTTAATAATTCGGCGGCACATTATGCTATAATATATATACGCTATCCCGAACTAAGGATTTAGCTTTCTGCAATAGTATATATTACTACTTAACTATAAGTTTGTGACGTTGTAGAGGACATAACCCACCCTGTCCTCCGTGAGAGTGGCGTATCCATAGGGAATTTCTCTACGTAAAAAAAATGGGGATTACTCTCAAAAACTACTGGTCCGATTTGAAAAAGTCTTTTAGTGTTGTATAGCTCATTTATAGAGGAAGGATATATATCATCACGCTAAGACGAATAGGGGCGGGGCATTAATGAACAACGTTTCAAAATTAGGGCTTTTTTATCTTAAGAGATTCCGCTGCATGTTAACCTTAGCCCAAAGTAACTATTCCACAAGGGCGAAGTCGCGGGCAGAGGCTAGTGTATTTTGTTTCGAGACCAAAGCGAAAGAAAGTTTAAAAAAACAGTCTAATACACATACACACACATTATATATATTGAAGATTTCGCTACTGCAATTTAGTTTTCAAATATAACCAACCGTAAATTGAATCGCTACAGTGACCGACTTATTTTCACTTGTTGCCTTGTTTTAAATCGCACTGTAGTAAGTAGTCTTATTTAGACTTTGCTGAGAGAGCTATTTCGAAACCTGCCTGGTACCACCCTCAAGTTGAAAATCACTTGTTTTTGTTATCCGGTTTTTGTTTAGCATCTTAGAGCACATCGTCATTCAACATCGGGTAAGATTGGGGTCAGACTCTTATGAACTTTGTAAAAAAAATACCAATAATATATAGATAAAAACAAAGATTTTCGATATATCTATATTGCAAATTGACATCTGTCAGCTAGACATCTGGCATCTGTCAATCTGTTATTTGGCATCACTTTTAAACTAGTGTTCCTATTCATAAATTAAGGTTTTGCCATCATGTTAAAGCCTTAATAAGTATACACAGAGAATTCTGCATATCTTTATTGTATTATTAATATTTCGTACTAACAAAAGATAATGTGGTACTCACAGGTTTCGAACTGAGGCCAGGGTGTAGAGGAACTAGACGTCTGGGGCTTCGGGTTGGCGTAAATATCAACCGGCGGTGGAACTTGCATCATTTGCTGTAGCTCCTGCGTTGACATTTGCAACGGCATTGGCATTGCTTGCGGCGGTGCTTGCATTGGGTGTAATGAGGCCTGCATCGGAGACTGCATTACATGTTGTGGTGAAGAAGGCAACAAGGATTCCATCGTTTGCATTGAGGGTAAGTTTGACGCATGCATGGCTTGCGTTTGATGCGTTATAGCTGTTTGCGTTCCTTGGTATGGATTTTGCTTTAAAGTTTGCATGGAACCCTGGTAGCCACTGGGACCTGGAGCGGAAGCCATCGGAGACTGCATTACATGTTGTGGTGAAGAAGGCAACGACGTTTCCATCGTTTGCACTGAAGGTAAGTTCGACGCCTGCATGGCTTGCATTTGATGCGTTATAGTAGTTTGCATTCCTTGGTACGGATTTTGCTTTGAAGTTTGCATCGAACCCTGGTAGCCACTAGGTCCTGGAGCGGAAGCCATCTGAGACTGCATTACATGTTGTGGTGAAGAAGGCAACGATGTTTCCATCGTTTGAACTGAAGGTAAGTTCGACGCCTGCATGGCTTGCATTTGATGCGTTATAGTAGTTTGCATTCCATGGTACGGATTTTGCTTTGAAATTTGCATCGAACCCTGGTAGCCACTAGGTCCTGAAGCGGAAGCCATTGAAGACTGCATTACGTGCTGTGGTGAAGAAGGCACCGATGTTTCCATCGTTTGAACTGGAGGTAAGTTCGATGACTGCATGGCTTGCATTTGATGCGTTATTGGAGGTTTCATTCCTTGGTACGAATTTTGCTTTGAAGTTTGCGTCGGAGCCTGGTAGCTACTAGGTCCTGGAGCGTACATCATCATAGGATCCTTTGGAACTTGCACACTATTGTATCATATATTAATTGAATAATCAAAGAGATGACATGAGAACTTTCTACATGACAAAGGTGTACCTTCACGATATTTGACTAAATGGTGTTCGACTTTATGACTTTATGTTATTGACTTACTATGATGTCTTTCCGCAAAGTAACGCCTTTTTCAATGCAATACCAATATCCACTTTGATGTGTGTACATAAAAAAAAATGTCATGGTGTTCTAGAATAACTAACCGGCAGACAAAATCAGAAGATATCGTGAAGACCACCTTAACCAAAGCAGAAAATATTAAAGAGATATAAAGAACATTCAGAGATATTATTAGCAGCAACAAGCAGCTTGTAAGAAGCCCGCTGCAGGGTCATAGGCCTTTTCTCCAAGGAAGGTTTGGGCATAATCACCATGGCAACTCACGACGTAGTGGAGATTTAAAATGCCGAGAAATCCACAGATCTATGTTATCCCACATACAGTAATAACATTTCCTAAGTTTAAGTTTCCTCACGATGTTTTCCTACACCTACATGTTACCAATTTAAATTGTAAACGTCTTGATATTCCATTGGTCAAATACTACTTCACCATGAGTTATACAGTTAAATACAAATGAACATATCTCGATAGCTAAAACAGAAACAATGAATACAATGACACAGATATCTTCGTAATAAGGTAGTATAAATAAATAACAATTCTAGATTCGGTTTATATGAAACTCTTGACCGTATGCACAAGCCCTAACTTCGAATATATTCAGAGCGGCTAAAAATATTATATGGTATTATTGCCGAAGAAACTTGTCAGTGTATGTCCATTTTTAGAAGAATTTTTTTTCGAAATGAAAACGCTGTTGTCCTGTTTTCATTTCGAAAAAAAAAGAAAATCTAAAAATTCTTGTTTTTACACATGGGGCCTTTCAAGCATTGCGTATGCATTAAACGGGGCGGAGGTGTCTTTGGTTTACTTATTTTTGTTGACATAAAGGAGGGTCCAGACCTGGTTCGAGGGATGTGTGTTTACATAAGCATGGTAAAGGCGGTGGTAACAGTATTGCTTACAAGGTAGTGAGAGGGTCAGAGATTACAAAAGCATACGGGCCACCTGATGTTAAGCAGTCACCACAGGCCTTAGACATCAGAGGTGTCACATGCGCGATGCCAACCCTTCAATAGCCTATTAAATTTCCCCTTGAACTCGATACAGTAGTAAGAGAAACCTCGGCATGAAACTATTTTTTTTTTATATATATCATAAGAGGCTGTTCGTTACAGGCGGGTCACCTGATGTTAGCTGATCACCGCCGTCCATAGACACTAGCAACACCAGTGGTGTCGCAAGTGCGTTACCAGCCTGTGTTTGGGGAGAATGGTGGAAAGGGGTAGAGGGAGAGGGGTGCTAGGGAGGTCTGGGTCTCCGGCGTTCTCACTGACCGAACGAAACGCAACAATGCAAGCACTGTTACTTCACGTCAGTTTTCTGAGTGGGTGGTGCCACCCCGGGTGAGTTGACCCATTCATGATGTAACCAACATTAGCTTCAGCATTGCTCTACCCCCTACAATCCACATCGGAACGCTCGTGGCAGGAAACCCCTCTAGAACCGAACCGTCTGTGACCATTTCGGTTCCAAGGTGTGAAGATGAATCCCCCTGCCAATGACGAGCGGTACGATGGTGGAAAACAGCCTCATGTATAAAGTTGAGCAATTCTTGGGAACCCAACTCGTTATATAAAATACGTAATACTTGAACGACCCCATATAATAGAATGCGTATTTATTTCTAAATTTATGTTCTAGAATAATGTAGCTGTATACAGAGTTAAAGCTTTGTGAGGAAGTTAAATTACTAATTACCTTTCGGTGACCGGAGGTGGTGGAGGTGGTGCCATAAATGTGTAATATCGGTTTACATTGGGTACTGGTTCTACAATAAAAAATCACATTTACATTAGAAAATTGCCATTAAACTAATCAAAAGCTAGCGGATACATGATTTATGAAACAAAAACTAGCGAGCCCGGTGGGCGATATCCTGCCCTGATGATAAAAAAAAACTTGATAAATTATATACCTGAACTTTCTTCATGAATCACTTTATCTACATGTGAAAAGCGCATGAAAATTCGTTCTAATGTAACTAATGAAACAGAAACTTAAAATCTTATTAAAAAGATTAAAATTTACATTTCATTTAATATAAATTGACATTATAATTAAGATTTTGTGATTTTACAAAAATAAACGCTTATCTGTTCCGCTAGAATTGCATTATATAACTGTTTACGGAATACGCTTAGGTCTAGGTTTAGTAGCATTTGGAAAGGTAATTTTTGTCCTCACCCCTAAAAGTCAGAACGTAACTCACCCAAAAGACACTAGGCCGATAGACCTAACTAATACAATTTCAAAAATATTTGGTATATTACAGACATTAATGACGAAACTCATGATAAGCAATAGCTACTTCCGGCCAAATCACCAGAAAGGCTGGATTTTTGGGTGCCTGGAACACAATACTCTACTAGCAGAAAGTCTGAGAGATGCCAGAACACATGAGAGGCAAATAACAGTATGTTGGATAAACATAGATAATGCATTTGGTTCTGTGCAACATAAACTTATAATATTCGCCCTGGAATGGTATATCTTTCCTGTAGTGATTATTGACATAATCCAATCATATTACTCACAATTGACATTTGTCATAGCTGTAGACAAGGAATACACAGAACCGCTACAATACAATGTTGGTATATTCCAAGGTTGTTGCCTGTCACCAATAGTAATTAATATAGTTATCAATATCCTAATAGATAAACTCATAAGCCACGAAAGGAAGTGGGGTTAACGGTTTAAAATCAATAATAAATAAAGTAAGTTCATTTTAGCCTTCGCTGAGGACCCCCCAGTTTTTGCTCTTACATCGCCACGACAGAGTCCTTCAAATTATACGTAAAGCCATAAGTCTTTCAGTAGGTAGAGCCCAAAAAAGATTGACCACAATCAAAACACAAATCAACTTTATAAAAGAAGGCTCAAAAAATCCTAAGAAGCCTTAATCAATCCTTAGTGCAGTGCCCGATTAGACTATTTTAGTGAACACGTATGAAAAACACTATAAAATCCCAGAAGATATGTGCGTTTCGGCATCCAGACCGGACATATTTCTCTATTCTAGACATACAAAGCTCGTGGTACTTGTCCAGCTTACCGTTCCGTGAGAAACTAATATTCCTAAAGTCCACGAGATGAAGCTGGACAGATATCACGACTTAGTCAAAGAGTTGACTAAAACGGCTATAGAGTTATCTATATGCCGTAGAAGTGGGAGCGAGAGGTATACTAGCAAAATCTCTCTATAGCCTGCTCAAAGACCTCGGTCTATCTAGAACTGCAGTAAGCTCTATACTAGAACGAGCCTCTAAAGCTGCACTAGCAGGTTCATACGAGATTTGGACAGGCAGAGAGAGAAGCACGAGTAGTTAAGGTGAGCGTTAACGCACATTCGAAAGGGGCCCCTCAAACCTACACCCGTGTTACAAGTCTCGGGAACTACTCGGAGCTTCTCTCGTTGCCACGCGATGGACCCGGCACTCGCACGGTAAATCCATGGTATGATAAGTATTACGTTTCTTATTACGAATACCTCTCCTATCTTCAAAGTTATTAACAATTATAATGTAGAATTGTAAACAATAAGTTGATAATTATTTCTGAAATTAAAAATAAATAATGTATTGCAATCTTGCTAAATTTAATGCAGACGAAGTCCCGGGTAACAGCTAGTCTAAAATAGAATAGCCTCAATTATTTTTTTTTAAGTGAACCTTCGCTATGTGCCACTGATAGTTTCGTGAAAATCGGTCCGACTGTTTTGATAGCACAGGCGAAGCCACAATTAACAGCTAGTCTAAATTAAAATAGATTAAAAGGTCCGTTATTTTCCACTGAAAGTCCCGTGAAAATCAGTCTAACCGTTTTGGACAAAGCACTGTGGGCGAACCCACGGTTAATAGTTAGTATAAACTAAAATTGCCCAGATTACTTTTTATAAGGTCAGTTATCTGCCAGTGAAGTCTCGTAAAGATAGCTCTGAAGCTAACTTGTTTATGTGGACTCTTGTTGTCTTATAAAGAAATAAATAATAATAATAATAAATTAACAAAAGATAAATAAAGTACACTAAATTCAGAGACCTTTTTTTATTCTAGAGGGCAGGAAGCCAGCAGACGGCTGATTAACACTTCAGAGGCACATGTCAACAGAGTGAAGTCAGAATTTATCTGAGTTCATAAGACCACAATCTGATGTTGTTAATAATAATATGGTCTGAAAAAGCACTCTAAAAAGGACATTCGTTTTAGAATTTTGCTCTCAATACATCAATAAGTATTTGGCTTGAGATGGATGATTGGATAAAGTCAAAGATGGTAGAGAGTCATGAAGGCTGAGATAAGCCCTACCACCATACCCAGGTTTCTTCACTATGTTCATCAAAAGGTTTTTTTTTTTCATATAGGTTGATGTAATGTCGAAACACTCTAACCACAAATATAACTGTTAATGAATGATCACTTATATATCAGTGATAAAAATATAACTTCATCAAGATCTAGTTGTATTAAAGTGGTGGTCTATATGTAATAAACATTATTAAAAAGAATTCACCAATTATATCTAGACTATATTCTACGATAAATGTCAGTAAAAATATAGACATCTAGCTTATGCCCGTGGGTTTGCTCACATTAATTTAGGTTTGGTCTATCCCTCATGGACAGTACACTGCATGTTCTTTTCTATATCCACGACAACTTGTAGCTTTCATGGTTAAGTGTAACAAATAATCAAAACGTTTTTTAAAATAGAAAACGTTTTTTAACTGAGTTTTCAGGCAATGAAAAAATATAGCTAGAATATAAAGGTAAATTTCGCTGGTGCTGTTAAAATAAAAATAGATCAGATAGAAATAGGTTCCTTAGAAAATCCGTATTACCCCAGTTCGAATCCGAGTGACAGCAGAGAAGATATATTTTTCTAATATATTTTTTTTTTTTTTTCAGAAAAATGTTAATTTTACAAGGCAAACCTAACAGTTTATTTTAATTGAAAAATGTTTTTTAAAGAATCGAGCTAGGCTATATATATATGGAGAGAACACTTTCTGTCCATGAGGTTGTAGGGGGTAATCTCAAAAACTACTAAACCGATTTTGAAAATTCGTTTACCAATAAAAAGCCACCTATTTGTGAATGTCATAGGCTATATATAAACCCGAAAAATTCAAAAAACTTTTTTATGATAGTCAGATTCGCAAAGTAAGTTAGAATAACTGGTCGAAAGAACAAGTTTCTCACATATGCTGCCTTAAAGTTGTAGAGCTTGATATCAACCATAATAAAAGTCACAGTAACTACAACAGCATATGTCTACCTTTTATATGTAAGTCACAAAACATAGTTTTAATATTAAAAAAATAATTTAAATCATTAAGTGACACTTATAGGTCATATTATATACAACAATTATGAATTCTTATCAAAATAGCATTCAGTATTAACGGAATCACACAAAAATGTTTACTGCATAATGAAATGAGCATGGGTCAGCTAGTCTCAGAAAACCATGGCTTCAATTTCAATTTTAAGCTATAATTTAACCTATGGGTTATTTATATTAAAGTTTAATATTTCTTCCACTATCTACATTGTAGAATTATAAGAGACCACAGGATCATATCTACATTTTAAACTTAATGATATGTTACCTCTTGAAATGGATTACACCACCTAATATGCTAAGGCTTGCTTTTTGTCTAGCAGTTTTATTTGTAAAGCCTTTTTGCAAATTAAAATTACACTTTAATTATAATATTCATCTATAGGATATCTTTATTTAATTTATGTGCTAATTTTTATTTGTGTATCTATCCTCTACCACTATGTCTATGGATTGTTATCAATTCTTGTCATTTTAAATATAATTTGTCGACTTGAATATAAAACTAAGTTGAATTACTGTTCAAAATTTTTACAAAAACTTTTCATATTATTGACACTGGTTGAATTAGAGTGGGGAATACAAGTGCCATATAATTACTTTTTTTTCTTTATTGAAGCACGACAAAGTGACTGCACTATGCTTGATGGTAAGCATAGTACAATCCAAGAACAGTGGTGACCACCGCGAGACAGATCATCCATCGTCGGTCGCCGCTGTCATGCCGGCCATAATGACGAAAGTCACCCGGTACTGGATATGCACAGGCTGATCCCGAAACGCGACGCGCAAAAGCGAGTCACTATGACGGGATTTTTCGCCATGTACATGGTGGTTGCGACCCAGTCGGACTGTAAAACCCTACCACCCCGCTATCGCCATTTCCTTGTTCGTTGATCAGCAAGGTGCACCACGTACAGGTGAGGTTGGCTTTCGTGTCTCAAGTCTTAAGATGTTACTCGACACCCCTTACACCCCGAAAAAAAAAACATTGCCATGGTGTTTATATTTCAAATACACATACACCTCCCATTGATTTATTGCAATTTTTTTTTTCTGGAACCTAAGTCCCCTATGTTAAGGCTGCAAAGTAGAATTATATGAATAAAATGAAAGTGGCAGAATGAAATCCATGGTATTTTATGCTGTATGAGCCTGGAATCATTCACTCACTGGTGCCCGACAGAATGGGTATGCACTGGAGTAATACCCCACATAATAGAAAAAATCTTATAATCAACCTATCATAATATCATTTGAATCTGATATTTCAGAAACCCATAAGTCAAGCAAAGTTAATTTTCCAGGAGAAGCAAAATGTTTTGATGAATGTTTTAATACATAAAATTGTTCTGAACCAACTTAACTTCATTAACATTAGGAAAGTTTAAGTAATATTTCAATTTTTTTATCTTATAAAATATACTTTTCTTGTATTTAAGTGCCTTGGGGTTTCTGAAATACATGATTTTTTTTTTGTTTTTTATTTAATTTCATTATGAATACCTAGCCTTTGCTCACGACTTTGTTCGCATGGAATAGATATGTTGCGCTAACGCTAACACGCAGCAGAAGCTATCAAAAAGAAAAACGATTTTCAAACATTCTTCATTGGTGCTCCGCTATATTGGTCTTAGTGTGATGATATATAGCCTATAACCATTCTTGATAAATGAGCTATATAACATTGAAAGAATTTTTCAAATTCAGTAGTTCCTGAGATTACCCCCTACAGCGTCACAAACTCACAAACTTTACTGCTTTATAATATTAGTATAGATTAGTAATTTGAAACCAATATTCAAGAATACATTTAATCATCATTGTTTTCTGGATCTATAACTGACCATTTATATATTTAATCATAAAGTATTTTGACATTTCCTTCTTGAGGAAGATGTTTCAAGTTATAGATTAGACAACCCTAGATGCAGTCCTCAGCATAAAAGAATGTAATACAAAGCCATCAATGTATTTACTAACAGTCACTACCCCATCTTGTTTTTAATTAGTGGAAAAATGAATATTGTCTAATTTTGAATAAAATCAGTGTCAGTGACTTATGGAGTTCCTCTAATGCAAATGCAATATTTGACTCCATGCTGTTCCTTTGATAGCAAAGCGACTTCAGTGATTTTTGTTTGACATATGAAGCTATCTTAGAAAAATACAAAAACCCCATTCGGTAAAAAAAAATGACTTATGGGGTTTCTGAAATATCCAATTAATTTGGCAACTACAGTTTTTAAAGCCATGCTTAATACTTTTCATCATTTCATACAATACTTAAAATTTTCTCTTCAAACAATGGTAGGAAGCTATACCGAACAAGAGTGTAGGCTACAATTGGTTACAATTAAAAAATTATCCAGAAGTTGCATCTTTGGTTTCTGCATACAACTTATATGTATAAGACAGACTTTAAAGTCAGTTTGAGTGTATTAAACATATGTAATTATAAAACAAGCTATATATGATTAAAAATAACCCTGTATGAAAATCAAAATATTCTTTATTTAATTTTGGCACTGAGATGGTCCTTGTGATCATCATAGAGTACACTGGTTTGGAAAACAACCCAGTCATTGAGAGGAATGACAAGAAACTAGATTTGGTGTATCTCGTCACATTATGTATTATTTACAAAACATAAATAGTTAAATTCATTTTTAGTGAATAAGCAGAGAGTCTTTTCACACCAATAAATTTAACTAAAACTTGATGTAAGAACTTTATCATTTCAAACAAACAACTAACTTATATTAAACTGTGATTACCCATTAAGTTGAAGTAAAACAACTTAATTAATACCCGATTAGGCCTCCCACGGCAGTGGCTCAAGCCTAGGTTCGATCCCTCGGTAGGGAGCCCTTGAGTGTGTTGCTTGCGCGATACGGTGACACACAAATATGCATCACTGCTACAACACTACACGATCATTACCACACACGTGCACACCTACAAGCTTACACATGAAAATTGAAAGGTTTACTTTTTTTCCCTTATTGAACTGAAAAACTCTCAATTTTCCGATAATAAATATATGGAGGAGTTGTTGAGGTGTGTATGCTTGGTACACATATACATTTCAACAACTCATAGATAGGTTAGTTAAGATAGGTCGCAATTTTGCACGCAACAGGCAACAGCCAAGCCGAGGTGTGCCGTGCACCCTTGAGCTGGTTGCCAAAATAAAATCAGCTGAGTACCTTAAGCACTCGCCTTATTAGTTCGATGAAGCTGTTAAGACATTGCTGGGTCAATAGCGTAGTCATTTCGAAAAAAAAAACTTTGTTAATTGTAGTCTAGTGAAGCTGTGAAGACCTTGCTAGATCAATAATGTAGTTAATTTAAGAAAAGAAACATAATAATTTAAAACTGAACTTACTATTGAGTATGCTGTATTTACCTTGATGGGGTGGCGGTGGCGGTGGTGTGGTAAAAACAGATAAAGTTTCTTGAATATGAGCCCTTACTTCCGGTGGTAAATATCCTGTTCTATAAAAGTGTTCTTTTTGGAATACTGTTGCATGCACAAATCTACATACAGGCCTTTTACACGAACCATTCTGGAAATCGTTACAAAAACGATACACGTCTTTCAGCTGTGACTGTATCACTCGATGTGTGTAGATGCAGGACGATCCCCTGGTGCATAGACCACGGGCGAAATTGCGACACATAATCTCATTGGTTTCAGGCTCTTCTGACATCATTGGCTCATAATCATTATATTGCATATGTGGCTCCATATATTGGTTTTCGGCTTCTTGCATCTCTTCTTTGATGTCGACCGGAGGTGGGTTAACAGGTAATGGTGGTGGTGATGAGTACATATCTAAGTGTAGAGACGGTTTGAAATCGATGAGTGGTGGTTTTATATCTGGCGGCAGAGGCGGTTGATCTTCGAACTGTTGAGGAGGTTGATCTTCGTACGGCTGCAAAGCACATGGCTCCTGCTTCACTTCCGGCAGTGGCGGTTGTTCGACGGCTGGTTCTGCAGGTTTTGGATCTTCTACGGGACTAATCGGTGTCGCCGGTGTTGGTTCCTCAACCGCTGTACTTAAATGAGCCTTAGCTTTTTGGTATTTTTTCATATGTTTAAAATTAGGAGACGGACGAAACGCTTGTCCTTCCATGTTTTACCGAGGGTGAGTTAATATTGTTTTAAATACCAACGTTAGACCGGAACAACGAAAATACACAACAGTGTTGATCGCACAAATAAATAGCTAAAATAAATGTATACAAAAATTACACACTTTATATTCAACAGCACTAAACATATCTCAAATACAAAGTATGTGTGAATGGTATTTATTATTGAACACTAATCCATAAATATCACACGTTAATTAATAATAAAAATTAAAACAGCTGTAATTTGCAAACACAACTTGAAAATGTAGTCCGCTGAATCCGTAAACCAAGGCCTTGCCAGTGTTGCCGTTTAAGAAATAAAAAAATTTCAGAAGTCAATTAAAAAGTCGCTAGATTATGAAAAATACATGATATAAAAAAACCGCCGGAAGTCGCTAAATATTTCATGGTAAAAAATATGGTGAAAATACAATATTGTGAGTATTTCACTGTGATAAAACAAGCAAAAAGTTTTATTTGAATCAGTTACAACCAGTTTTAGCAACATTATAACTCTTCTGGATGTTTCCATTCTAGTCCATATTTTTTATTTTACTTTCGAACATAAGTCTTCTGTTTTAAAGGGATTTCCATTTCCATAAATAGATTTTGATGTCAATGTCTATTATTTAACAAAGAAACTAAAAAAGATAGGTTTGTTTTGCGAAAATGTAACATAATGAAATGAAAGCGAAAAACAATATCTCATGTATCATTTAATAGAGTGAGAGGCACCCAGCCGATTAAACCCCGATATCGAACGTAATTTTTGTAGAGGGATACCAAAAAGAACAATATTACACTTAAATTAGTACCAAAATATTTTCAATATTCAGGTAATCGCCAGAATCCACAAAAAACTTAAGTCACTAGATTGAATAAAAAAGTCGTTAAACATATATAAAATCCGCTAGATATAGCGACAAAGTCACTAAAACGGCAATAGTGCCTTGCAAGGCCAATAGCGTAGTCAGTTTGAAAACAAAAAATAAACTTAAAAACGTCCCACAGACTAAACTATTAAGAGATGCGACGATTGCCAGCACATAAAATAAAATCATTCTAAAAGTTAACCAGACCTAAAACAGTAATTATATGCCGGATAATATAACAACTAAAACCAAATCGAAATTTGGAAGTTTTTAAAATTCTATTTATTTATCATAAACACACCAACAAATAACACATTTATAATAAGAAAAACTATAATAAATGTAGTATTAGATAACCATAACATTTGATGGTAACTATTTGAATATTTTTAAATGGTTTACAAATTAAAACTATTATTAAGAAGAATCCTCAGGACATATAAAAATGCATTATAAATTATTATTATCATATTTGTAGAGAAGGAAAGTTTCCTTAAATATGGTACAAAATAAAAAATAATACGATGGCGTTAGAAATAAAATCAATATAACCAGTTATTAAGATTAAATGAAATTAAACGTTACAGCCGGTGAGTAGAGCAACATTAGTAGAAATAATTTACGATTTTAATTATATGTCTTAGTAAAGAAAAACGAATTTTCATTAAAGTCTGCTAATTTTGAGCAAACAATTATTTTACAATTGAAAATACCTATGTCAAATTGTGTCATTAATAAATTAATTTTAATAGTTTATATTAATTAATAAGAAACGACGCCCATTAGATCGCTCTGCCACTGACTGACATCATAACGTAACCTAAGCAGGCGGGCAACTAATTTTCAACCATAAATTGTTTTTTTAGTTAGTTTAGCTAGTTAGTTTTTGTTTTTAGTTAATTGATACAGTGGGCTCAGTAGTATTTGCGGGGATATATTTTCGTGTTTTATTATTTTATAGCATGATGTTAATATAGTGGTAGTAATAATATTCTTCCAACAGGACAGGCGAAGGAATTAATCTATACTGCCAATTCTGAAATTGTCAATATAGGTAGTTATTTTGTATTCTTTAGCCTGATTTCTTTTATGTCCATGTTAATGAAAAGGTATAAACGCCAAATCTTGTATATAATATTTCGTAAATTTTTATCTCCTTAATTTTCAAGACCACAGAATTCATACATCGTGGTATTATTTTTCATTCGCTTCACTTATGGACAATAAACAAACAATATTACATAAAATATCACCAACTTTACACAATATAGATTCAAGAAACATAAGATTATAAATAAAATATAAAATACGCTACGTGACAGACTGAAGTCCCGCCAAAAACCTCGAAGTTAATATAGTCCGGTCAAGTGTCAAGAAAGTATAAAAATAGAACTTTTTAAACATATTACGAGTTACAGACGCCATTTGCATGATTATGCCCTCCAAAATAGATAAAAAATAATATGATTGTTGTGAATATAAAATAGTTAAAATGTGTTAAAGTAGAAGTAAACTGTACTACATGTTGTACTGTTACTAAATAATACTTGATTATTTAACGCAGTTTAAATGTTAAGACAATTTTGCATCTTTTTATCTGTGTCAGGCGTAAAGTAATCTGTGATATCCGGAACACGAGAGAAGTTTTCTTAAAACTTTATTTCTGGCAACCAATCTTTCAGATTATTACTGCAATTCCGTGGAGTTAATAATATTAACACCAAAAACTAACATGTTATGTTAATATTATGTAAAACACCACCAAATTTACAAAATATAGATTCAAATAACACAAGATTATGAATGAAATATAAAATCCACTAAATGACAGGCTAAAATCCCGCCAAAAAAGCCCACGAGAGATATTACAAAAGAACAGTGGTTTTATGATACCACGATACAAGTAAATTTTTTTTTTCGGATCGTAGGCATTTAACTGATTTTTATTCGATTTAAAAAAATTCGAAAATTATTCGATTTAAGGTATTAAAATTGATATATAATATTTTTCGAACCGACTACGCTATTGGACTAGCAAAACCTTAACAGCTTCACAGGACTAAAAATATGTAAAAGAAAGTACAGTTTGATTTAAACTTACTTGCTTCTCTCATAGCATATAGTCAAAACAATAGGGATGCTTTAAATAGTTGTACATAGTTTGTCGATTATTTTGTGAGTTTGACTAAAATCTAGAAATGTATCAATAACGAAGAGTTTACATATTACAAAGTCATACTACCTAATTATTATTTACTAAATTACTTACTTAAAATGTGGTTTTAATGGGACTTTTAGTATGAATGAATATTATATAATTTCCCATACAATGTATGAATTTGAAATTGAAAAATAAAACTGCTTCCCTGATAAAAAGGCAAGTCTCTATTTTATGAAGAACTGCTATAAAATATAATAAAAACTAGTAAATTAAAACACATTAATTGAAGCATATTCTATACCTAACCTATACCTATACCTAATAATTGGCTTTGTCCCTTTCTTCAGATCTTAATTTGGAATCCGATTCTATGTAGTAAAAACTCGAAATTGTTTAAATAAGTTTCCTAAAGCTGCACTAAATTTAAAGTTTCGGCGAAAATGTGTGTCTTTTTTTAACATCCAGTGTAGGCATCTTTGCGCTGATAATAGGATCAGAAAAAAGACAAAGCATATTGAGGATATCTTCGTTAATTGCTGGTCTGCTTATTTTTCGGGAATGATGTTGCCGAAATCCCCTAAAGTCTTTATTGCGGGCCTCTGAAGCTTCCTCAGAGAGGGTGCCAATTGGCACAATAGCATTGCTGGCGATAATGTCCGCTCCATGTATCAACAGTTTATGCACGGTTGATGACATATGATACCAATCGTATAATTCTACATATATTTGTGCTGTTTTAAAAGCATAACCTTTAAATGTGACGACATCAATTACCTCTCCAGACTTTATTGCCTGGAGAATCACAACAAATCTATGGATTAGCTCTTCGTCAAACCCGGTGACAGCCGCAGTTTTATTAGGACATTCAAAAATTTTTCTTGCTGTATTCCCGTCATTAGTGGTTCCTGCTTCTTGTTTCACAAGGTCCACCAAAAGGTTAAGCTTGTCTTTAAATCTTCTCTGAATGTTTTTTTTCTCACTTCTAACATTTTTTTTGATCATTTCCTCTCGCAGCCCACTTCTTAAAATCAAGTTGCTATGATATGTGTAAGAGACATTCCATACAATTAATAAATGGCGTGAAAAATCAAAATCAAAAATCAAAATCAAAAATTCTTTATTCAGTTTATGCCTTAATAAGGCGCTTATGAACGTCAAAAACTACCACCGGTTCGGAAACAACTCAGCCATCGAGAAGAACCGGCAAGAAACTCGATTGGGTACATTTTTTTTTTACATACATTTAAATACATCATACAGCTTATAGTAATGATAATCCAAATTCAAGCGCATAAGTCGATACAGCCTTTGATGTAATACTTTCTAAATCGTTCATTTCTGTAGGCATAGCTAGACACAAAAAGCAGGATGTATTGGATCTAGCTTTAGCAAGGTACGTACAGACTTTACGGTCAATCATAGTCATCATCAGATTATGTCTTATCTTATTATTAAAATACTTGGTGGGAATTAGAGCTTTAATTTCATCATCCATTTTAGTTTTTTCATCGATGACCACTGCTTTGGTTTCTTTAACAAAACTGAAGGGTATTGGACGACAATACGATGCTGAACAGGGTTTTGGATTTGTCCATATAGCAAAATCTCCATCTACCAGTTTTAGAGGTACCAAAGAGGTTTTGAATATATTTGATTCATCTAGGTCAGTGACAATTTTTTGTTTGTATTGGCTTTGGTTAGAAGCACTATCAAAACCCCATTTGGATATAAGCGTCAATTGTTTATATTGCATGTTGTTGGAAAGGCTGTTAAGGATCCTCTTCACTGTGATGTCTAATAATGCTTGGAGTGTAATCTTAGCCCCTGAAGCTGTTACCGTGACTGATGATTTGGGATTGTAGCACTGTAATTTCGCTTGTTGAATTTTGTAGTAAGATGGATACAAGTTTTTGGAACCTGCTTGAGTGGCTGTATCCCTCAATGTATTATACTGCCATTTAGAAAATTTCAATGATAAAAGTAACCCAAGTGCTATTTCGGGTAAAATAGTGCCTGTAGGAACTGGTTTTTTGATCGTTACATTTATTTTTGTAGCTTCTTCTGGATTTTTGAGCATATAATCGATAACGGATGCTATGTCATCATTGTAACCTTCTCTAAAAGGTTCTGCAGGTGAATAGCCCAATTCATTTGGATTGACACTTTTATAATTATCTCCTCTTCTTTTGCTTATTTCTTAGATATTCTAATGGTATTCGAGGACTTTTTTTGTCATGGTTCCCACAGATAACGATGTGGTTGAATGAATTGTGATAGTTAAATCTCTTCTCGGATTTGTTTCTTGGGCATGTAAATGAGTTTGTACCCAACTTGGCCAATCAATATTTGAATGAAGCTAATTTGCGTAATATTTCCTGAAAATATCACTTTTTCGCTGACATCTTTGCATTCTTTGTGCCGCAGCTCGAGAGAATCTTCGACAAAATTCCTTTAATGAAACATTCTTTTCTTCAGAAAGGTTATTGCCTAGTCGAGATACCAGTTCTCCAAGCAATACCTCGTAATTAAATGAAGTATTCTAACTCTGAAGAATAACATATAAGTTCAAATTACTATATAAATTATCCATAATTTACGGTCATAATCACAGCAAATGATTGTAGTTATAAAATTTAGAATAAACAGAAGAATAAAAGCATTTCTTTCTATTGTTTTTAATAATTCCAAATGCAAAATATTTAATTTGAAATATGATTCTTTATTCCATGACATTTTCAAAATTGTATGTTATATGCATAATCCAAAAAGTTTCTCACTTAATCAAAGAAGATACTATATTTTTATTAACCGACTTCGAAACAGGAGGAGGTTCTATGTTCTGTTGTATGTTTTTTTTTTTCTATGTATGTTAATCAATATCTCCGTCAATTGTGAAACGATTTTAATGATTCTTTTTTTGGTTGATTCGGCTATACTCAGAGGTAGTCCCATATAAATTTGAATAAAATATTCAACCCCTAAGGGGGTGAAATATCGTTTATTTGATTTTCACTCAGTTCGTGTCTACGTATTTTCATGTACTTGAAACCGATTTCAACAATTTTATTTAAATCACCGATACCTGGGAATGGTGTTCTTCAGATAAAAAAAAAATCCAACCATAAGGGTTGAAAATAAAGGGATGAATAAAGCTTATATGAATAAATGAACTTCCCCATAAGCTAATTTTAATGAAAACTTGGAACAACTTGTTGTAGTGATAAGAATATCATTTAATCTATCCTGATTTGATCATGAAAATGGATAAATTGGATTGGAACTCCTCAACGGCTTACAGCAGCTATCTTGTGTTTGGGTACATATGACTCGTTATGACGAGAAATTACATGTGGTGTTATGACTGTTAAGGCAATTCCCGTGAAGCGGACATTAGGAAAGATGAGGTTCTGAAATTCGTTCATAATTAACCTAATTTGACCAGTTGGATGTAGTACGGTGTAATATCATGTTTCTTTGTCAAGTTATGAACTTTTGAAGAACAATTACTTCTGTATTAAATGAAATCAAAGTCATGTACTCGAAAAATATCTAGAAGTATGATGGTAAGCCACTTTATATTTTTCTTTATTCTTTTAGTTATTGTTCAGACCTCTCGGTATTTATACCATTACAGGTATGCAGGTTAATATTTAGGTAGTCTACTAGCTAGCCCTTTTTTAACGTGGGGAAATCCCTTATGGATACCCACCCTCCCGGGGGAGAGGGTGGGTTATGTCCGACTCCCACGGACTAAAACACCACGGTGTACGTCTTCCGCTATGGTTGGGGCGGCACGAGATCTCTATAGACTTCATCGTGCCGCCCCAGCGGTGTGGCCCAGTAGCAGAAGTGTCGCCGCTGGGCCTTCGTCTTGTAAGGAGACAGGCCGAGTACACACTGGCCGTCTCCTTCTCGTCCGACGGACCTGTGCAATGTGAAGATGGGGCCCTCGACTCACCTCCTCTAGGTCCGGCTACGGTGGCGGGAGAAGGCGCGTTAACACTGGCGCCTCCTCCTACCTGTTCTTCTTTGGCGGAGAGTGCCGCTAGAGGGTCCTCCTTGCGAACCCTCTCCGCCGCCTCCTTCTGCGAGACGACCTCCTCACAGAAGGAGGCAACAACATTCCACACATTCTCGCTGCCGAGCATGGCTTTGACGACGCTCGACAGCGAGAGATCCTCACATACCGCCGCAGCCAGAATGCGGCGCCGCTCCACCCACGCAACATATTCGGAAAGTATGTGTTGATTCAGCATCGCACTCATGGCATACGGTGGTCGGCTCCCTGCGTGCTATCCGGTACAGGTACCAACCGAAGCACTCGTGCCCGGTCAGCACCTGCATCAGACGGAACGTCAGGGAACCCCATCTTCTGTTGCACCATTCGGGCAGGACCAGGTGGACGACGTCGATTGTATATCTACCGTACTGCGCGTCCACCAGGTCCCGCCCCCACCGCTCTATTCTTACCCCTCTCTCAATCTCTCTTTTCTCCCCCAGGTCCCTGGGAGCTAGAGGCTCCCCCATCCGTTTCTTAACCGCATATACGGCGGCAAGCACCTCCGCCTCCAGCTCCCAAGGAAAGGAGCCGGCCAGCACCATGGCCGCCGCCGCGGACACCGTCCGGTAACCCTGTATCACCCTCAACGCCACAGTACGCTGCACGGCTCACAACGCACGGATATTGGTGGCGTTGAGGGCGTCGACCCACAACGGTGCCCCGTAGGCGGCCATAGACCGCACTACTCCCATGTAAAGACGACGACAGTGGGCACCCGGCCCCCCCGTATTGGGAAGGAGTCGTCCGAGCGCCGCTGCCACCCCGACTATGCGCGGTCCGAGCCCCTTGAAATGGGGCTCGAACCGCCATCGTCAGACCAGGGTGAGGTCCAGATACTTCATCCGGGTCCCCACCTTGACACGGACTCCCTCCGCATAAATGTGGGCCCCAAGAGGCGGCCTTCTCCGAGGCCCATAGAATATGAGGGCCTCAGTCTTCTCGAGGGCCACCTCGAGGCCCAGTCTTCTGATGCACCCGACCACGAGAGTGACAGCCTCTGTGGCCAGGCGCAATAGGTTTTGAGTTTCCCCCCCTCGGGCTACGACTAGGGTGTCGTCCGCGAAGCACTCAGTCGTAGCCCATATTCCACAGATACTAGCTAGCCTAGCTACTAGAAGTCTAATTACCATTACTATGAACGAATTTCAGATCTTCACCTTTATTTGTTGTCCACTTCACATGAAATACAACTGTTATCAAAAAGACCGCAGCTATGATGAAAGTAAGAGCGTAAGCGTTGCGGAAGGATTAATAGATTATTATTCTTAAAACCACTAAACCTTACTTATTTTATAATTAATTAAAATCATATAAAATATTATATACACTAAAAATGGAAAATAGAAAAATTTACAAAAAAAATTAAACCGACTCCGATATCAAAAATTAATAAAGCACTGAAAAGTGAAAATAAATATATTATTAAATTAACCAAATTAAACTACATGAATACTTTCGCTACCTAGAGATATATTGGAAGTCGGTGCCAACCAAAATTTAATTTTTTTTGCAGGTAGAAAAGTATATTACACTATATAAATATACATCACGAGACGTGAGAGTGGACTTAAATTTTGTACTTCTGTAGATGATATGATTTTATTTAATTTTATTTAATTTGGTTAATTTAATAATAAGTTTATTTTTCACTTTTCAGTGCTTTATAAATTTTTGATATCAAAGTCGGTTTAATTCTCTTTGTAATTTTTTTTTATTACTTATAAGTAATATTAAGGTAGTCTAAATAACGTTACCACATTTTTAAATTTTTATATCATTCTTCATTTTATCAAAATTACTAATAAATGATATATTTAAACAAAAATTAAGTAAATACAACATCAAGCTCTACTTTCTTTAGGTATTAGAACTATAGAATAAATAAAAAATATATTTGAACTTAAAAAAAAAAATCGCAGTTGTTACTTTAATATGAAATATACCAAAAGATCATAAATAACGAGTAGTATAATAGTATGAAAGGATTTTATAGTTCTTTTTGCAGTATCAGAAATATCGTGATTTTTCATGTCAACTCCATACAAATTTTTCGTAAATAAAATATAACTTACCAGTTCCTAATCCAACTGAACTCAAGTAAGTATATGAGCATAATATTAGTATACTGAAGCTATTTTAAGCAAAAAAAAACGACACTTAAGAATAAAAGTCCCTAAGTCTATGAAAGTCGATTTTCAGTCCAGTGTGCGCCGCCATATTAGTCTTGGCTGCTTTGCTGACTTCTTTTCACTTTACTCCTACTTTTTGGCCCGTTGTAATGCGAAATGCGATAGATAGACGAAATTTAAGGCTCTGGAAAAAAACACTTTCAGACGTTAACAGAATGGTGTATACGATTCCACAGTTTTATAAATGATTTATACACCTATCCTGATACGTAGCTGCCAATTCCTGTCAGTGTAGCTGCTTTATCAGCTTCTATGATCAAACAGGTATTGTTCTATATTGTCGAAGCGTATCCAGCCGTTAGGGATTTCTGTGGCCGTCCTCCCGAGGGCTCTTCCATGGGACAATGTAACAGATTTACCGATTTTTATATTAGCTCGAAGCTTTAAGGTGCTAAAATTTGATCTGAAAGTCCCTTAGATGGTTAATAAGTTACGTGGTAAGTTGTTAATAATCTATATACTAACATACAAAGCTGAAGAGTTTGTTTGTATGGTTGAACTCGCTAATCTCAAGAACTACCGGTCCGATTTGAAAAATTCTTGCGTTATTAGATCGCTTATTTTTCGAGGAAGGCTATTATAGGCTATATCATCACGTTAAAACCATTAGGAGCGAAGCATCAAGGAATAATGTTTAAAAATTGGGCTATTTTTTCCTTTTGAGAGTAACTATCACTACGGGGACGAACTCGCGGGCACGGGCTAGTTTTCTTATATTTCAAGATCTTCGTGCTCCGATGCTCTGTAATATTATTTATCATTAATTTTACTTGTGCACAATAAACGAACCATATTACATAAAACACCATCAATTTTACACAATATTGAGTCAAGTAACACAAAATTATAATAAAATATCTATTTCGTGATAGACTGAAATCCCGCCAAAAACTACTCAGTTTATTCTACATTAATATATATATATATATATACATAAATAATTTATTCTACATTAATTTTGTTCCCAATTTTTATTTGTCATCTATTACGTATTGTAAAAATAAAATGTGTGAATGTAATACTAAAATAAATACTTTTTGGGTAAATACATATGTCTGTTTGTTTATTTGTTCCGGGTAATCTCCGAAACGGCTGGAACTATAAATATAAATAAATAAAATAAAATAAAAAACTCGCGGATTCAGCAGACTTTGCCCGCCCTGATAATAAGACAAACTATACCTAAACCTGCCCAAGAATCATTTTATATATTGGTGAAAACGGCATGAAGATGCGTTCTGTAGTTTTTGATCTTATCGCGAAGAGACATATAGATAGACGTAGCAGAAGATTTTGTTTTACACTATGTAGTGATATGTAGTGATAAAGTGCTACCCGTGCATACGTCCGTGTGAAATTGATCAAAAATATGTTATTCACTGTAAACACGCGCATGAGGGGTGTGCTGTACTGGTCTTCAAGAAGAAATATAATTGAAAGTCATATGTTTATATGTGATTTAAATTATAGCAACGCATATCAACAGCTTAATTATATTGAAAATATGGCATATCATATCTATATAACAAAATATTTAACACATTGTTCGATAATGGAGATATAGCTTAATATTTTTATTACTTTCTTATATAGTGTAAGTGAGCACTGAGGGTGGTATATTATAGTTTAAAGTTCCAGGTATGTGGCTGACTATAATTCCTATACCAATCGACACACTATTAGTATTCACATACATAACGTACACGTTACCTGTTACGGTATATGACGTGCGTGTCGTACTTACAAATGTTTTTGAAAGATTGTTCCTGTAATTTACACATCTAATCACAATTTTACATTTATTTAATATATCAAAAAAACGCGAGCGAAGCCACGGATAACAGCTATTATACATATATGACTTGTGCCCGCGACTCAATGCGCGTGTGCTAGATTGTGTTATTAAAAAGAACGCTATTTTCATCGCCTTTTTTCATCCATCTAAAGGGAGTTATGTAAGTTCTTTTTAGTAAGGGTAATCTTTAGGGCGCTCTACACTCAACAACAGGTGATTTACGCAAAAACGAACTAGTGTATTGAGTGTGTGGAAACGAATGAATCACGCCGTGCTGCCCAGTCCGGGCCTCGTCCTGCACCACAACCCGCACCCGCTTCTCTTTGTTCGCCAGTGCGGCATACCCACGATAAGCAGTTACAAAATGATTAATGTTGAAAACCCCCCCTTTAAAATTATTCATTGGATCTAGGCGTGATTTTTTTTTCGTTTAAAAGTATCGTTCCAATACTTTTAAAAGTTTTAGAACAAACTAAAATTCTCTTTGTTGTTTATTAGTATTGATATTATTATTTTATATGTTAAATGTGATCATGGACTACCACAGGACTGAAGGGTGTTAACCTTTACCTGGTTTAAATTCGCTCCTCGTTTATGTATTGTAACCAGAACAGCTGTGGACCGTACTGTTTCAGGCTACATGTGCCCGGATAGAGTAAATATGAATACGTCACTCAACGCGACGGGAGATCATGCGATGATGGCCGAGTTGGGAACACACTTCGCTTTAGAATCAAATGTATACACTTTAATTAACAATCCACTGTGCCCGTGACTCCGACCACGTGGAAATTATTGTTAAAAAAGTGACTTTTTTATTAGGGGTGTAAGGGGTGTCGAGTAACATCTTAAGACTTGAGACACCCAAGCCAACCTCACCTGCACGTGGTACACCCTGCTGAATAACGAACGAGGCAATGGCGAAAGCGGGGTGGTAGGGTTTTACAGCCCGACTGGGTCGCAACCACCATGTATATAGCGAAAAAACCCGTAATAGTGACTCGCTTCTGCGTGTCGCGTTTCGGGATCAGCCTGTGCATATCCAGTACCGGGTGACTTTCGTCATTATGGCCGGCATGACAGCGGCGACCGGCAATGGATAATCTGTCTCTCGGTGGTTGCCGATGTTTTTGGATTGTACTATGCTTAACATCAGGCATAGTGCAGTCACTATGTCGTGCTTCGATTAAAAAAAAAATTTACTTATCTACTTTCCTCTCGTATTTAAGTCGCTTCGTCATAAAAATTACAATAACTTTTGAAAGTGAACCAATTTTAATAAAACCAAGACGAAATCAGTACTTTAGCCATGATGCGGGTCCAAACAAACAGACAGACATTCTAATTCTGAGATGATTTAAATGTATTGTAATTTTTTTTACAAAAATCTATAATTGATAGAGGAGTGAAGTATAATTTACATGCTGAAAATTTCTTAAGAGTTAGTCAAGTTGTCATTAAATTCAAATATACAAATGAACAGACATTTTTTATTAATCACACTCTTTGAAAACAAATAAAACACGTACAAATGTACAGACATAACTAAAGATTTATTAATATAGAAGTTTACATAGGATTTACAATTACAAACTGAAGAAATTACAAACTGGTTACAACAATTTATTCTCTTTAATGTTATATATATTTGGTTTAAAAAGAGTGTCCGACGTCTTATAAGCGTGGTCTGAAATACCCTTCTTCAGGAGCTTGTAGAAGAGACGTATTCGAGGATGCACTGGCACTTTGAATGTCTTCAATCTTTTTAATATCTCTCCAACCTGTTAGAAAACCGAGCCACGTGTTTTATTATGTAAAATTTGAAACACTAAACTTCTATTATCTTCTATACATATAGTAAAAATGTAAATCTAACGTGTTTATATATTCTAGACTTTTATAAAAAAAAAGTATATTTTAATCATTTTTAGAAATGTTTGTCTGTTTGTTTGACATTGCTAAAGTACTGCTTTCATGGTAAAATATTTTTAAGAGAATCATAAATTATATCTTCGAGTAACATTGATAAACTGGATTTTGTAAAAAGCAGGCATAGTCTAAATACTAGGAACCGTGACAAACTGGTTATCCCATGTTTTAGACTTAGTAAAACGAGTAATAGTTTTTTGTGAAATAGTGTACGGTTCTATAACAAAGTTCCAAAGGATATTACCGATTTGCCGGATTGTGAATTTAAGCGCCATGTCAAGCAGGTTTTGGTCTCAAAAAGCTATTATAGAGTGGATCAGTATGTGAACGATAGTGATGTCTGGAATTGACTCATCTCTGTGCATCCATTAAAAACGTTTCTGTCATGTATGTAATATAGTCTAAATATTATATATATTAAAAAGATAAATCAGATCAAGTTTCTTGCCGGTTCTTCTCGATGACTGAGTTGTTTCCGAACCGGTGATAGTTTTTGACGTTCTAAGTTCTTATTAGGGCCTAAACCGAATAAAGTATTTTTGATTTTGATTTCATTTGGTCTTTGCTTCATTAAGATCGGTTCACTCCATCATATGTTATTGTAATTTTAATGACGACGCGACAAGTATGAGTGAAAAGTAAATAATTAAGCGGACTTAATATATTCAAATGATTTTATTAGTGACTGTTTTTTGACATTAAGTTCCACACGGAGGGAGTCCACGTCCACGTTAGATTTATATACTTATTATATGTATAGATATATATGTTACCATAGTTTTTTAAAAGTACTTCATTTTTTAAATCATTATACGTTCCATGCTGTGTATTTTCTTTCCGTGGATAAGTGAGACAATTGGTATGGTGTGTATACGCAGGAAAACGCACGCGAATTAACTGGTAAGAACTATCAATTTCTCTTATCAAAATATTGCTTCAATGGGGAGGTACACTGCTTATTTATCCCGCTAGGTGGGCCACAATCGGTGGTACCTGTATGACTAATAGTCTGTGGTCGGTGGTTGCGTATTGTCAAGCTTGTGTCAAATACGTACGTTCATAGATAAGAATATAATATAGAATATAAATAAATAATTAAAGATCAGATTTTGTCGGGTTAAGAAAGCATTTCTATTCTTTAACTCTTTTTTTAAACTGACTACAGTGCTTAAAGAATATATGACTATTAATTAAAAAACGTACTAATACAAATAGCATAGAACAATGTAAGGTTAAATTAGCACGATGACAATTATTTGACATTGACAACCCACAGAGTACCTGTTGACAACTCGTTGACGTGAACCAGCAATGCTAGCACCATCTGTGGTTAGCTTTGCCTGTGCCTCCCCATTGAGTTCACAATACTATTTACTAGTGTTAAATTTTTAACTAAAGCAAAAAGTACGCTAAGGGAAGATTGACGTAATACTGGGGGCGGTGAGTGAGGATATAATGCCTAACCAGCGAGATATATATATCTCCAAATAGAGCGGATTCACAACCACACCCACGTAACCACGGAATACGTCGCTGTGGTCTAGTGGTAAATTTCGCTCCCGCGCCTTCGCCGCAGCCTCCCTTAGCAGCGTCTCAAGATTAGGTCTGCTAGGTGCTAGCGGAACAGTGACATGGTATTCGCTACTTTTCACATATATCTCACTGCACGTTACATACATACAGACATATATAGACATATATATATATATTATTTTACCCCCTTATTTATAAAGTGAAATTTCTTATGGAAGAGCCTTGAAATTTTGATACACAACTGCATGACGAAGAGTGGTGGGGATAAACACTGTCGGGTAGTGTGTTGAAAATACCGATTCTCGACCAATCACCGAAGTTAAACAGTGTCCCACAAACGGTCACTCTAAAAACTCAGTCGCTTGATCGGCTCACACGCAAGTCTCACTTATACGGGATTTATGTAAGCCACCTGCGTTAACAATAACTGAAGTTTAAAAGGTGTGTACTAACCAGCGTTACGGGGCGTAATGTAACGTCTTACACAACGAGCGTTCATATAAATACGGGATAACATGGCGCTCGCAGCGAGCAACCAGCAAACAGTTCTACACTCCGCTTTTGGTTTTATCGAATTATTTTATTGTTACGCGCTTTAGTTGTTTTTTTTTTCTCGAACTGACTACGCTATTGGCCTTAATTTTTTGGCCTTTACAGCTTCACCGGACTACAAGCGCTTTAGTCAGTACGTCGCAGCGAATCGTCACACATGCGCACAAAGTTTTTATGTCATCCAGTAATCATTTGATTTTTTAAATAATGTTACTAACGATATACAATCAGATATGTATCTGTTTTTTTAGCAAATTTGATGTCCAATAAGGTTTCTCTTCGTAATTTGGACTATACAATAACTGAATAGAATCAAAGATCCCTACACATTTTCGTCGTCCGACATCTTGAGTGAGAGTGGCTTGCGAATATGGAGCAAGGAGGAGTAAAGTGTTCAAAACGAGCACATTACACAGATTTTAGCGCATGGCGTAACGTAACGTAACATGCTCGCTGCGAATGGTACATTACGTCCCGTAAAACCGGTCAATATCAACTATAAAGTATTTAGTTCTATCCTAATATTATAAAACTGGACGCTTTGTTTGGTTTAACGCACTTATCTTAGGGACTACTGGTATGATTTGAAATTATTTCAGTGTAAGATAGCTCATTTATCGAGGAAGGCTATACGCTACATATCATCACGCTAAGACTAATAGGATCGGAACACCAATGAAGAATGTTTCAAAATCAGAATGTTTTTCCCTTTTTAGAGCTTCTGCTGCCTGTTAGCTCAGACTAATTATTACAAACGGACGAAGTCGTGGGCAGAAGCTAGTCTATAATAAAAATATAATAAAACAAACGTGCTTAGCCACATCCTTGTCATTTTTCACGACATTAAAGTCTTCATCTAATGAAACAATATGTGTGCATTCCTGTAAAAAAAAAATAAGCTGACATTTCTTATCGATTTGAAATTCTGATCCGCAAACCTTTTCCTGTAATGAATAGTGGTGGGGGTAAACACTGTGTCGGGTATAGTGTTGAAAATACCAGTTCTCTTCCGATCACCCAAGTTAAGTATGTCTGACACGGTCAGTGCTTGCATGGGAGTTCACCTGGGTACGCCGCGTGTCCTGTAGTCCGGTAAAGCAGTTAAGACCTTGCTAGGTCAATAGCATAGACAGTTCGAAAAAAAAACCGCGTGACATTGGTTTTTTGTTACATTTTTACATTGTAGTATTTCCCAGTAAAACAAGAGTTCCACTTCTATCGTGTTTTTGAGACACACTTTATTTTTTATATAGTCATTATTTTCAGGTGTATTGACTAAACAGTCCGAATTAGTCCCGGATTTTTACCTTTAGATACTTTAATCAAATCAAATCAAAAATTCAATTCAATTTAGGCGCTAATAAGGCTTTTATGAACACCAAAACTACCATCGGTAAGGTAACCAACCCAATCATCGAGAGGAACTGGCAAGACACTCGATCGAGTACATCTTTTTAACATAATTGTATTTGCAATACATTACACACAACAACATGTATACATTTACAATACATAAATGCGTTATTAAACAGCATATTTACAATTAAACCCAAGACAGCAACAAAACAAACGTATATATGGAACCACATGATTATTGCCTTGTTGTAAATTATTAATTTCATGGCTATTGATTATATTTTATTGTTTTATTTGATTATAACACAGTAACGCACTCGACATTGATTAGAAGGGTCGAGAGCATACAAAAACACATGGATCACGTCTAGTGTTGACAGATTGGCAGTAACTGTAGCTGTATACTAATAACTAGTGGGCGCCCAGTGGTCGACATTCGGCCATAGTTATTTGATTTTTTAAAGTTTGATCTTTATTAGGTTTCTTTTGTCAGAGGGTATACTTCTATAATCAAAGGTTTTCATCATGGCTACTCAGTTATTTGCTATGATCTTTAATTGTATAAACATTTAAAAAAATCTATGCGCAAATAAAAATTGAAATTAATTATAATTTTGAAACATAAATCACGTGATAAAGCTTTCAAATTTTATGCAAACATAAATTTACGAAATTAAACAAATTTACCGCAACCCATGACACAATTTTCAATTAATTTTACACGGCACCATGGGTGGGTGGTATTTCTGGGTTATATTGAATTAAATGTAGTCTGTTCATTATGAGAAATAGTAATATAGCTAATGTCATCATTTGGAAAAGTAAGGAATCCACAATACAATAAAAAATAAATTCGGTTTTGTTGTTACATGAGGTTGAATTGCAACGTTGTAACCGCAGAGATCTAAGTCATGGATTACTTTTATGAACAATATTCTTATTTTGATTATACAAAGTATTATTTGGCTCATTTTTTTATTAAATCATCATTTGAAGTGAATTCACAATAAAAAATAATAAACATTACAATAATAGTTATATGTTATAATACCATTGTTGAATGTAGGATTAAAAATGGTAATCGGAACGTAAGAGTTAAAAAATACATATAGTCGAGCATAGCAACCTCCTTCCTTCATAACCTTTTTTGAAATTCGTATTTATTGACGGTTGTCAAAATGTCTTTTTTATTTACATGTGTGTATATGTTGTGTAAAATTCGAGTAGTAGTGTGAGTAGTGCATATTTTAATTAATGTAATGTACTTCTAATGCATTTTATATAAAATAAACAGCATTCTGCACTTCTCTGCCATATAAACTTTAACTATGCCAAATTTCAAGTTCACCCATTTACAGGAAATAGGTTAAAAAGGGGTACAAAGATTTTGCTTCACGTATTAATATATAGATTAGTTGCACTTTTGTGTTATTCTAGAACAATAGTTGTTATAAACTGTTGTCCATAAGAGTTTTTAGCGGGATCTTGGAATGTCATATAGTTGATTTAATATATTTATTCACAATCTTGTGTAATTTGGCACTATCTATACATGTAACAAGAAAGTAAACCAAACATGTCTGTCCTTTTTAGATTTTTGTGTAAGAAATTATTGCAGGGGTGTCTTGGAATCATGACATAGTATTACAAAGTTCCCTATCGCGTCCGTCTGTTCGCGATAAACTCAAAAACTACTGAACGGATTTTCATTTCACCAGTGAATAAAGTGATTTATGAGAAAGATTTTGATCTAGAAAATTTCTCAAGGATTTTTGTATAATCAGGGCAGGACAACGTCTGCCGGGTCCGCTAGTAAGTCATAAAATATATTTCAATCATTTTTAGAAATGTATGTCTCCCTTTATTTGATCTCGCAACACTGCTAAAGTACGATGAAACCTCACCAAGAAAATCATACAGCATATTTAATTTTTGGTTGTTCCAATAATAAAGGATTTCTTTCTTTCTTTCTATCCTCGAGTAACATTTAGTCTTCATTTCAATAAAATCGCTTCACTCCGTGAAAAGTGATTGTAAATTTAATGAATACGCGACTTAAGTACGAGAGAAAAGTAGATAAATGGACTTAATACATTCAGATGATTTTATTAGCCACTGTTTTTTTTCACATTAGTTTCTAGACAGACGCTGTCGCGTACACTGCTAGTGTTTTGTTTTTTTTTTTTTTTTCGAAATGACTACGCTATTGACCCAGCAAGGTCTTAACAGCTTCACCGGACTACTAAGGCGAGCGCTTAAGGCACTCAGCCAATTTTATTTTGGCAACCAGCTCAAGGGTGCACGGCACACCTCGGCTTGGCTGTTGCCTGTTGCATGCAAAATCGCGACCTATCTTAGCTAACCTAGCTAACTATTCATATATATATGAGTTGTTGAAACGTATATGTGTACCAAGCATACACGCCTCAACAACTCCTCCATATATTTATTATCAGAAAATTGAGAGTTTTTCAGTTCGATAAGGAAAAAAAAGTAAACCCTTCCACGTTCATGTGTAAGCGTGTAGGCGTGCACGTGTGTGGGGGTGATCGTGTAGTGTTGTAGCGGTGATGTATATTGTGTGTTTTATAATATTGGTGTTGTATTACGTATGTCGTTTATTGTGCACAAGTGAAGTGGGTAGGATATAATACCACGAAGCATGGACTCTAACTTGCCACAAAAACTCCCTGGAAAGTTCTAACAAGGTGGCTACCATCAGAAACTTATCATTACTTACTCGACCATGGCAGTCGATAATCTACAAGAAGAGGTGTTGCCAAGAAAATATTATTGTCCGCTATTTTGCTATTTACTGGGATATTTACTGTTTTCTTATTCCATACACTTCGAATGTAATAAACGTGAAGTGCTATCTTTTTCACACCTACTGGTTGTTCCATATTACTTACTCGCTCATATGTAGCGATAACATCAGCCGATCATTTTAACTGTCAATAATAATCGCGAATTGTCTTGATTAATTAATTTTAATAGTCTAAAATTAAGGATTTACTAACGTTATAAATAAGCTAAACCCAACAAAATCATATCGGTCGTATTACACTTCTATAATAGAAGCAATTAAGTGTTCCTAGCTTACCGGCGAACAGTTATGTAAGATGTTTGGTTTGTATTATAAGCAGTCGCGTAACGTATATCATCATTATATATACCAGATTAGGCCTCCCTCGGCAGCGGCTCAAGCCTTGGTCTGTTCCCGTTCTAGTTTCATTTCTACAGTGTGTATTTAGGACACACCCTGTTTTTTTTTAATAATTCAGAGCAATAAATTTTAATTTCTGCCTATTTGTTATCTGTTACTAAGAACTTTGTTACGTCCTTTATAGACGATTCCAGAATGTCTTGTTTAGAAATAATGCGCTAAGAATACTTCTGATGCATAATCTTGTGCCTTACTCCACTCACACTGCATATCTAAAGTAATGATCTAGTCAGATATGTTCGTGAGTGTTCGGCAACCGAACACCGCTACCTCTATTCACTGCACACCTTTTCACAACGTTTCTATGCTAGGGAAAGTAGAACTGTATTGATAAATGTGTTTCGACCTGTTTATTGAAATATCTTTTTATGGAAGATCTTTCAAATTCTGATCCGCAATATTTTTGTGCGACAAGAAGTGGTGAAAGTAGACACCGTGTCGCGTAGAGTAAAAGCAATGTTTCGTTTGCCTTTGTGTAATGGAGAACAGTGAGACATGCACTCTTCTCGCTTACATTTTGAAGGTTTTATTACTACCGCGTGCGAACTACATACATTTTTTGTATACGCATACACAGCGTACATTGTACACCACATAAACAAGAACGCCGATAGTTTCTGTTATTAGTCATTGAATAGTGAATTAAAAGAAAAAATTACTTACAATATGAATATTACCAAGATTGTTCACAATTCAAGGGTACAGTTTAATGATCTGGTAACATTTTATTAAACAGGCCAGCTGTGCCCGCGTTTCGTCTGCGTGAAACTTAAAGTTATCTAAATGTATTAAGTTAATTTACTTATCAACTTTTCTCTCTCGTACTTAATAAAACAAAGACTAAATGTTACTCGAAGATATGCGTTATGATTTTTTTGGTGAGGTTTTATCACTGACGTAATATGTTAGCAGTGATACGTGTCCAAGCAAACAGACAGACATTTCTAAAAATGATTGAAATGTATTATATTACTTATTCCTAGACATTTTTTTATAAAACTTTCAAAACTACAGATACGTTGGATTTACATTATTATTATATGTATAGATAATAAAACTCTTCAAGTATTTACCTACAATGGGAAGTAATTTAAATACAAAATCTCTGCTACCATTTGTTTCAGAGATTAAATCTACTGAGATAAGGCATAGCACGATTGTTGTTGTACTGTACGGTAGGTTTTTAATTGTTATTTTATTCCAATCGTCTTTGTTATACACGGTTACGGTAGATGTAATCTTTATTTTTTGAAACTAACTTATTCTCAAGAAAACTAAGGCTTATGTTGTGGTCGTCCCGTTAATACTCAGCGAAACTAGTAACAGTTTCTTTAGGTAATAGCATTAGGTTTTGCAACAAAGTCTCAAAGTATATTACCAATCGCCTGGAGGGTAAGTTTAAGCGCCATGTCCAGCGGGTTTTGGTGTCAAAAGGTTATTACATACACTCATAGAGGATCAATATATGTGAAGATGGTGATCTCTGGAATTGACTCCTCTCTGTGTATCCATAAAAACGATTGTAACGTGTAATGTATTTTAACTATATTTTAAAAAGATAAACCTTATCGAGTTTCTTACCGATTCTTCTCGATGATTGTGTTATTTTCCGTACCGGTAGATTTGACGATCATAACCGCCTTCTTAGGGCTTCAATTAAACAGAGTACTAGTAGTAGAAACTACTGATCCGATTGGAAAAAATCTTTTAGTGTTATATAGCTCATTTATCGATGAAGGTTATATATCATCACGCTAAGACCAATACGAGTGGAGCATCAATGGATGATGTTTCAAAATCGGATTTTCTTTCCATCAGAGAGCTTCCGCTGCTTTTTTTTTATATATTATAGGAGCCAAATGAACAGGTGGGTCACCTGATGTAAAGTGTTCATCGCCGTCCATAACCACTTGCAACACCAGGGGAGTCAGCGCGTTGCCAGCCTTTGTTGGGGGAAGGATGGGGGAATGGGGAGAGGCTGAGGAGGAGAGGAAAGGTGGGCCTCTGGCGCTTTCACTAACCGAACAAGATCAAAATCAAAATCGAAATCAAAAATTCTTTATTCAGTTTAGGCCCTAATAAGGCGCTTATGAACGTCAGAAACTACCATGTTATGATGTTACAAGACACAACATAGCAAGCACTGTTACTTCACATCGGTGTTTCTGTGTGTAGGGTAGTAGTACCGGGGCAAGCCGAACCATTCATGCTGAAAACAGCCATAGCTTCAGCGTGGTTCTACCACCTCCTACCAACTGCATGTTAGAGTTAGCCCAAAGTAACTATTCCACACAAAATCGCGGGTAGAAACTAGTAATTGATAACGTGAGGTGACCCAAGGAACATCGAATGGATACTTCCATGTTTATCGTAATCATTCGCTTGTCACGAATTCAATATTATTCTCTAAAATGAAGAATATTTCGCCCAAATTTAATTTTCTCAGAAGAAACCAAATTACGCACCTAAATTCGAGCTTTTCGTTAACAAAGCTGTTGAAATGGCATACGTTGAAACTATTCAGTTACTTGTACAGAGGTATATATGGCCGGGAACAAACGAAGTTGCCCAGGACAAAAATTTGTAAATATCTCCCTGCCTATCCCATTTACGGCGTTATGTTAATAGTGTACAGGCAAGCGCATAATAAGGCCGACTGGGTTTGTATAGTTTGCATTGTCAGGGATACGCGGGGGTAAAAACTAAATGTTCAGGTTTTGATTTAGAAATTCTTTAGGGCACCAAAATACAACATATAATTACAAAGCTGAGTTTTTGTAATAAGTAATATTTTTCAAATGGAAACTTCTTTTGACATGTCAATTGTAAATGAAACTAAACCATTACGAGGGGTTCGGTGACGTTGAATCGGGTTTACTTGGGTCTAGTCGTCACCGATCATGTTTATGTCTATCTGAAAACGGGTGTTTTGTTAAAATCATAAGTTTTACACTTCTATCATGTGGTCATCTCCTTTTTGTATCTTTACGTGTCCTTAGACTAAAATTTTGATATAAAACTTCTTATGATAGGGCTTCGACATTCTGATCGGCAACCTTTTTGTGTGACGAGAAATGGTGGAAGTACGCACTGTGTCGAGTATAATGGGAGTAGTAACTCGCTTGCCTCCGGATATTCTATCTCGTTGATCGTGATTGTGTGTAATGTTGATGAATAATTAAATTGTTTGTTAGATTGTTTCTCTTCAATCGTCAAATATTAGCATAGTTTTTTTTTATGTCAAAGGAGGCCAACGAACTGATGGGTCACGTGATGTTAAGTGATCACCACCGTCCATAGACACTAGCGACATCAGGGACGTCGCAAGTGCGTTGCCAGCCTGTATATGGGAGAAGGGGGAGGGGAAGGAAAGGGAAAGAAGGAAAGAGGAAGGGACGTGGGCCTCCGGCTCTCTCACTGACCGAACGAAACACAACAATGCAAGCACTGTTATTTCACGTCGGTTATCTGTGAGAGGGGTGGTACTACCCCGGAGGAGCCGACCCATTCATGCTGAAACCAAAAATAGCTTCAGCGGGGCTCTAACACCTACGAAAATAGTTCCCTACATCTAAATCCGTACCTGCGCTCGTACACGCGATGGCTTAGTTTCTGTCTTGTATTTTCTAGCATCCCTTGTTTCGCTTAGATTTTAACTCCGTTGATAAGGGTACGTCTGCATCCGAGGTGGAACTGTTTTTTTGCCTAAACTAGTATTTTAAATATCCTGAGTCATCTGTTCTCTTTCTATTCTTATGAATATATAAGTATTGGCTGTACTGCAGCATATTTGTTAATGGGGTTGCCAGTTGGTCGACGTTTTTTTATTCATCTGTATATGTATTTTTAGCTATTTAAAAAAATCCAATTTTGCAACACAGTTATATACCACACTCAAAAATGTGGACGCCGACGCTCCGTATGAGAATGGTCCACGTTCGCGCGTCACCACGCCACACACCAGCGAATAAGCTCGCAATTATCCACTTCAACACAAGTCCCTCCTGACAGTAGATTGAGCACGTTTATGTCTAAGTATCATGTTATCCACATCGACATCATGGTTTTGATTCGATCAACCAGTTCACCAAGAACAATTGAATAAATCATTAGCCAATACGAGATACAAAACTGAATGTAATTAACAAGAACATGTAACACGAATGCTACTCGTACAACTGTCTGAGTGACAATCCAAGAATACCTCGTATATCGTCGTTGTTCGCCTTCTAAGGCATTTAGCCCAAGCTCGCAGCCAATAACGATCGAGACGTCGGAACAGCCGATAACTTCAACCAATGGCGTTTCAAATCAGGTCAATAGTACGGACATTTCTAATATAGCTTCACCTATAGTATACGTAATTTAAAATATTTTTAAACGTTATTGTAAGAAATGATACTATAAAAACAAACTGTTCTAAGTTTCTGAATAACAAATTGAAAATATTTATTAAATATTTATCTTAGTACAATTGAAATTTATAACTGAGTTCCTAATTCTACCTGAAAAAACAATTTCAAACGACATTATAGTATACTTTTTATAAATATCAATATTTTCTTAAAACTATTTAATTAATAACATAAATTTAATAAATAACAAATTTGAACTGTTTTCTATAACAAACAACAAAAAACAATATCACAGATTACACAACACTAAATAATAGACTTCAGTATCCACAGATAAATAAATAAAAATATTTAAATTTTCTTTATATATATATATATTATTTATTTTTTTCGCTGGATTGAACAATAAACTATATCTTTCTTCTTTTTAAATGTTTTAAAATATTCTTCAAATCTCTGGATTATATTTTTTAATAAGAATTTGAAGCAGTTGTAGTTGAAATACAGCGAGATTGGACGTTGTGTGGAATATAATCTGTTAAACCTGATTAATTATTAAGATACATAACCGATATAGTACACAATGTTATAATTGTATTATATAGTTTAAGATATTCATAATCAGCAAAACTCTAATAAAATATTTCTACATTTTCACAACTATGATTACATACATGTACCTATGTAATAAAATATTCACAATAAGCGACAAATACATTTCCTATGAATTTAACTGTTTTCATGTGTTTTATTTTCAATTATTTACAATCTGCGTGTTTCCACAATTCCCTAAATAGAATAATTTTATGAAACTTCTCAGTTAAATGTTTACTATCCGAAAAAGGTTATACTTGGACCGTGGTTTCATGAAACCAAACCATTTTTGTCCGTTTTATCTTGTAGTTTCAAATCACAATGAGACTAAAAAAGCTGTAATTTCAATAAAATCTTACCATATAAACTGGGTCAAAATCGCACCCAAAGGAGCCGGTTACAAAGAAAGAAATGTACAGTTGAAACTAATATAAAGCGTGCGAAATCAAAATTATTCCAATTATTAGCAACCCACATTAACGGTTTATACGAACAAAGCTGATGAAATACATATAATCAAGTTACGAGGAGGAAAAAGATAATCTGCTTATGGTATTTACTATAGGTTCCACACCTGATACCTCACAAATAATATCCACTGAACATTTACTACGGAAATCAAATGAACACATTCAACGTATGCGAGAGGAAGCCAAAAGCATCTATATGCAACAAAATATATATTTGAGAAACAATCCATTTTATTTGAAAATGTAGAATAAATCATATTAATAATAACTACTGTATGTGGGGAAAACATATAACTATATATTACTTGGAGTTGGAAATCGCCACTACGTCGTGGGCTGTCGTGGTTATTACGCCAATACCTTCCTTCAGGAAGACACCTATCACCTGCAGTGGGTCTTTTACAGGTTTATGATGATGATGATTATTACATATTTAAAGCTGTGCATAAAATGATACATTAATAATTCCAAAATCCAAATTATATTCAATTTAAAAAATCCAATTTTATCCAAATCCAAAAATTAATACCTATTATTACAGTGTACATTTCTGAGAATGAGTAGATATCGATTCTATCTTTCACGCAACAACTACTCAACGAATTTTAAAGGAATTTTATGATAACATAATTTATACATCAGTATAGCAGATAATAAAAATAAATTGAAAAAAATATGACATCTAAAAACTATGTAGGTGAGCCCTATATGAACTTTTAGTAACACGGAGATAATGCATGTTATCATCATTTACAAAGATACAAAGACAGAAGAAGCCGCAGACAGCTACTAGTCATTCCATAAGTGAATAATTGTACCATAAAAATAACAATTATCGATCGTCCAAAGCTTTGAAATATTACGCAATTATGGCAACACGTTGAAGAAACAATGTACCTGCCTTGTTTTGAAGTTTGTTAAAGATAGTATTATCTCACATAAAAAATCAAATCAAATCAAAATATTCTTTATTCAATTTAGACCCTGAGAAGGCACTTATGAACGTCAAAATTACTACCGGTTCGGAAAAAAACCCAGTCATCGAGAAGAATCGGCAAGAAATTCGATCTGGCTTATCTTTTCATTATACATAACATACTTTATAATTATTGCAACATAATCGACAGTAATACATTAGTTTTTGATGGATGCGCAATGAGAGGCGTCACTTCCAGACGTCACCATCGTTTTTTTTTTTTTCAAAATGTCTACGCTATTGACCCAGTAAGGTCTTAACAGCTTCACCGGACTACTAAGGCGAGCGCTTAAGGCACTTAGCCGATTTCATTCTGGCAACCAGCTCAAGGGTGCACGGCACACCTCGGCCTGGCTGTTGCCTCTTGCATGCAAAATCACGACCTATCTTAGCTAACCTAGCTAACTATTCATATATGTATGAGTTGTTGAAACGTATATGTGTACCAAGCATACACGCCTCAACAACTCCTCCATATCTTTATTATCGGAAAATTGAGAGTTTTTTTAAGGGAAAAAAGTAAACCCTTCCACTTTCATGTGTAAGCGTGTAGGCGTGCACGTGTGTGGAGGTGATCGTGTAGTGTTGTAGCAGTGATATATATTTGTGTGTCACCGTATCGCGCAAGCAACGCACTCAAGGGCTCCCTACAGAGGGATCGAACCTAGGCTTGAGCCGCTGCCGTGGGAGGCCTAATCGGGTGTCACCATCGTTCACATATTGATCCATTCTATAATAGCCTTTATGTATTAAGACCCGCTTGACATAACACTTGAATGTTATTATTAACATTGTTGATAAAGTCTGTGCATATTTTAAATTACAGTTATATTTTTACAAACCTAATGCACGCCATTTTCGTTTAATTTCGAACAGTTATAGTTTGTTCCTTATAGAATTTACATTTTTTTTAAACAACACCATCTTATTTTCACTCCGTGCCATGAATAATCAAGGCACATACAATATTTTTAATCTACATATATATTGATAATATTAGACAACAGATTACCCGAGTAACTCCTTGATCTATATTTAATGTTAATTCTCTCTAATCAGTATAATTATTACAGGCAGTGTTTACATGACGTCATATAAATTACCAATTAGTGTCATTAGTGGACATTTGAAATTAATTGTGTTTAACTTCGACAAACCGCAAGGTGCAATCGATACTGGAGTAATGAATTCTACTTAACATTAGAAGTGTTGTTTTTTTTAGTAAGTTTTAGAAAAATGGACAATAAGTAACATGTAATTATTGTCTACTTACCTCTGCCCGCGAATTCGTTCGCGTGGAATAGATACACTAATACGCAGCAATTCTCAAAAGGAAAAAGCATCCCGATTTCGAAATATTTTTCATCTGTGTTCCGCTCCTATTCGTCTTAGCGAGATGATATATAGACTATAACCATTCTCGATGAATGAGCTATATAACACTGAAAGAATTATTCAAATCGGATCAGTAGTTCCTGAGATTACCCCCCTACAACGTCACAACGTCACAAAGTCACTAACTTTACCTCTTTATAAGTATAGACTAGAATAATTCTTTATTATCATCATTTCCTTGTCTCTTAGAAAATTATTATTTTGCAATTAGTACTTATTATATAAGTGATTTCGGGGACGATAAAGTGATCTAGCTAGATTTCATTCATTAAAAACTTTTTTTAACTGAGTCTCATGCAATGAGAAAATATTGTAAAAATATAAAGGTTAATTTCGCCGCCGCTGTCAAAACAAAAATAACTCACATGGAAATCGAATGCTTCGAAAACCCGTCTAACCCCAGTTCGAATCCGAGTAACAGCAAAAGATATGTTTTTTTTTTGTTTTAAAATATTTTTGTAAAAAAAATCTAATTTTGTGACGCAAACCTATCAGTTTATTTTAATTTATAAATATTTTTTAAAGAACCGAATTAGGCTCCGTCGTCCAGGCACTTACAATTTAAATACATTCTGAAAAAAAATATCATATGAATTTTGACACAACTGTAGAAGCACTTTTATACTGTATTTTTTTTACAAGTTGTTATTTAATTTCATTAAAATATTATTAGGATATTCACTGGTTTCTAAAATTACTACAAGCAATTTATAAGTTTTATAACAATTCCAGGTTGTTAAGAGATTAAATGTTTACTCCTTTACAAACCATATACCAATTTATATACCAATTGAAAGATGACTTACGTTCCGTGTATAAAATGTCATCAATATCTGTCAAGGCACTTTGGATTTAAATCCAAATTTACAAACAAACATATCATGTCATATCTATGAAAAAAAAGTCCCATGTTTGCTGCATTGAGTGGTTCCCGTCACCAATGACCTCGACATGTCCGTGATGTTAGAATTGTAGTCCGATGAAGCTGTTTTTTTTTCGAAATGACTACGCTATTGACCCAGCAAGGTCTTAACAGCTTCACCGAACTATTAAGGCGAGCGCTTAAGGCACTCAGCCGATTTTATTTTGGCAACCAGCTCAAGGGTGCACGGCACACCTCGGCTTGGCTGTTGCCTGTTGCATGCAAAATCGCGACTTATCTAGCTAACCCAGCTAAGTATTCATATATGTATGAGTTGTTGAAACGTATATGTGTACCAAGCATACACGCCTCAACAACTCCTCCATATATTTATTATCGGAAAATTGAGAGTTTTACAGTTCGATATGGGAAAAAAAGTAAACCCTTCCACTTTCATATGTAAGCGTGTAGGCGTGCACGTATGTGGGGGCGATCGTGTAGTGTTGTAGCAGTTATGTATATTTGTGTGTCACCATATCGCGCAAGCAACGCACTCAAGGGCTCCCTACCGAGGGATCGAACCTAGGCTTCAGCCGCTGCCGTGAGAGGCCTAATCGGGTGTGCGGGAGCAAAATTAACCCCCAGACCACGGCGGCGTGATCTGTGGTTACGCGGACGTGGGCGTGAACACGCTCTGTTTCGAGGGACAGGCTGGTACTGATCGTTCGATGAAGCTGTTAGACCTTGGTAAGTCAATAGCGTAGTCAGTTCGAGAAAAAAAATGCCCGTGATGCGTTTGCGCCAGAGAGCAAGTAGCAAGTAGTTTAACGTCCTGTGTACATGTAATATTAATATTTCATATTGAGCTTGTGTATACCGTCTTTATTTTTGACTAATTATTGATCTGTATAAAAATGTATACACTGTGACTGTTTAAAGAGTGACAACCTTCAATCATGTGATAGTTCATAGTCATATTTAACATATAGAATAATAATCGAAAAAAAACTATGTTGGCGACGCACACGATAAGTAGCTTACGTAGATTTAGTGATATTTTATAGAGAACATATATATAAATTTATGGGCATTGAATATAGGATAATATGTATTGAGTTATCGAATTATGTGAATTATAGATAGAATCATATAAAATATAAATTTGTAATTTTTAAATATTAATAAATACGAATATAATTGAAATTATACCAGGGAATAACATATCACTTACGAAACAGTGATATGTGTCGTGATAAATTAGGAAAATCACGAACGTTATATCGAGTAATTATTTATAATTGAACATCGAATTATAAAATATCGTGTAATTATAGAATAACGAATATACGTTATATTTATAGATAATATGTCACCCTATACAGATAGATGTAGATAACACATTGGAAATAAATACATAGGAATATATGTTAAGCTTTAAGATTATAGTGTTTAGTGCAAAACGGCACTTAATATAGATATAACTTTAAATAGACATAAGATGTAAATTTTAGCGTATAGATTGCAAGCAAATAGATCATAAGAACAATATATTATAGACTTTTACAAATGTATGTGAAAAAAGTATGGATAAATAAACAGAGACGCGAAAACCGAGCCAACAGCATAAACAATAGAGTCGCTTCTCATAACGGTACCCGCCGCCAGATTTGCTTATAAGCACAATCGGCGCGGTACTGGAGTGTAGACGGCTCCGTCGTCACCGCGTTCGAGGTCGTCCGCGAGACCGTGCCCCGACCTACGCGACGATGCGCAAGTCCAAAGATTCTTTGACCGCTCCGCCTCCTGCGTCGAGCCGACGATCAGAAAAAGGCCCTTTTCAGGGCCAACCAGATCGCCTCTCAACGACTTCAGCTTCGCCCACGGATTCTGCCACTGCCAGAACGAAGACTGCCGCTACACCCACTGGACACCGCACCATCGTGCCTGCACCTCGCACGCCGACTCCGGATGCGCGTCAGCCGCTGCCCGGCGGGGCGTCCGCTGCGACGAAAGCATACGAGAGTGATATTCTCACTCTCGCCCAGCTAATTTTAGCTGGGGCTCTGTCACAGGGGATGCTTCGTTGGATGGCGCTGTTCCTGCGCGTCCAAGAAGCCGCAGCAGAGGGAAAACCGCCTTCCCCGGTCGATTCGGCCGCGTTCGCAAGCGCTACCCGTGGCAAGCTCGCGCCGCCCGCGTACTCCGACGCGCCGACCAGCCCGCTCGGTCGAGCGCTGCGCCGTAGGTGCAGCGAACCCGAATCAGGGCCCGCGCTCGATTACGCCACAAGACAGCCTTCACCATCTGACGCCCAGCCTCCGCAGCAGAAGAAAGCCTGCATCACGCCGCTCGCGCAGACACCACAGATTCGCGACAGACCCGACACCCCAGCGGCGCAGGTGCGTGCACCCGCAACAGAACCCCCCCTCCCCCCCACCCTGCTCAGCAAGGCCTGAAGGTCGCAACCCGCGGCATACCAAGAGGAGTCAGCCCACAGGACATTACCGAGGCCCTCGGAAGAGAGAGCTTCGAAATTGAATACGCCCGAGAGATTAATGGCCGACGCGGCATAGCTGGGTGCGTCTACCACGTCGTGCTGAAGAGGACGCCCGGGTTAATACCCGCTATTTACAACGTCAGCAAGTTACTGAGCATGAGCCCACACCCAGCCCGTCAATGCGACCGCCCGAAGGACGAGCCGGCGACCTGCGCCAAATGCCGGGGCGCCCACTCTGCCAATAATAAGAAGCGCTGCCCCGTCTACAAACGGGAGCTTAGGAATGGCCGAGCGAGTACGGTGGCCAGGACCGGCCGCGAGCGAGGCACCGAAGATAGACCGGCTCCGAGAGTGGTTGAAGAAACGGCGGCAGTGAGCCTCATGGCCCCTGCCAACGATCCTCCCACCAGGGCCTGAAAAAGAAAACCAGGAGAAGTAAGAAGAAAGGCCTTAATAAAGCACAAGAGCCACCTCAAAAAGATGAAACCCGGTTCTGGGAACTGGTAGGAGAGCTAGTCGCCCAACAAGAGGCCCGTGAGGAAGAACTCAAGGCTGCCTCTTTGCACGAAGCCCGAAAAATCAAGAAGGAGTACCACCAAAAGATGAGAGACCAAGTAAAGAAAATCCAAGAAGAGGCCGCTCGACAAGGATTCCATAAGGAGTTACGCATGCTCTTGGAAAAAATAACTAGCGCTCCTCCCGGCGCGCTAAGCAATATGCTCGGTAACCAATAAAGAACGCATGCGAATGAAAACGAGCCAGAGAGAGATATAAATAACCGGGACAAAACGAGAACGAGACGTCCGAGACAACACTCCCCGAACAACAGAGGGAGGGCGAGATGAAGTTCCGACTACTGGAGTGTAGTCTGATCGCAGAATTCATTGAAATAACATCGGTGTAGTCTGATCGCAGAATTCATTGAGATAACATCGAAGCAGTCTGATAGAACAATTCATTGAGATAACATCGAGGCAGTCTGAT
>JACEII010000007.1:706219-721627 GCA_014332785.1 Antheraea mylitta
TTCATTGAGATAACATCGAGGCAGTCTGATAGAACAATTCATTGAGAAAACTTCGAGGCAGTCTGATCGCAGAGTTCATTGGGATAACATTGAGTAGTCTGATTGCACATCTGATTGCAATAACATCGAGTGGTACGAGCACGAAGTAGTATTTATTGATTATCGACAGTAGTGCTCAGTTGGCTTGGGCACGGGGTCATTATATGAGAACCACGTTGTTTGTTTGTAAATGAATCTAAATTGAGTAACCGGTGACAAAATCTACGTGCAGCGTCCCGTAGTTTATAACCTTCGATAATGAAACGGAAAATAAACTCTTTTGTTGGTCTAACTTCGAAAAATTATCCTTTACTATTTTTAAAAGATTTCAAATTTTAAAAAGGTCAGTTATTCCATACTTTTGAGTATTCACTTCCTTATAATTGCCTCGCCTTTAATTAATTTGGATTAGTCAAGTTTTGTTTTGTTAAGTTTCACTCGGAAGTAAAGTTCACTAAAATGATTTCTTAATATTAGTTTAGTTAATATTATGTCGTATGTAGGGAGTTATGACACCACAGGGGGCCTACCAAAGTTGCTTATCGACAATCACTAACGCAAATAGAAAACGAAAAAATGTATGGAGATGACATATCTGAGCGCTATATCACGTGGTAAAATCATGTGTAGGCCTGTATAGGCCCCCAGGATACGTAAATAACCTCTCGTAGCTTCTCATGAGAACCAGTTCTCTCTAGGTTTGTAAGTACTAGATAACTAGGTACTCTTGTATGTTACTTCAAATACATATTATTTGGGGAGTCCATACACACAGTGGTGGTGTTACGACAAGCCATACCTCACTCGTGATTCGCGTCTAAAGCATTTTATTTACCCTTCCCACCTGTCGTGTATACTACGGCTATGAGAGATGTAGAATAGCTTAGACGTTCGCATCACTTCTACCTGTAAGTATTACGTCCTGTTGAAGGATTGAAGGAAATATTTGTGTAACGTAAGGCACATTCTTGTCTTACCTGTTAGTAATCATCAGGAAAAACAGTCACAAGGTATGGTTTCGGTAATCAGTCACTAAAACCTAGATAAAAAAAATCCTAAAGTTAGACGACAATACCACTCACTAAGTCCCGTTGTGAATCTAAACAACTAATGAATCCACCTGAAAAATCATCAAAATCTATCCAGCCCTTTAAGAGGAGCTCAGTTACATACACACGGATAGAAGCGCTATTTATATATAATATATGCTGGTCTAAGCCTTTTATTGTTTTTTTTTTGTTGTTAAGAAAACAGTGATGTACAGCATTTAATTTTGGACCCAGTCTACCACCCTATTAGGATGAGTGACCGCTGGGGCAGCATGGTGATAGCAGTTCACTGTCAACCAAAAACAACGAACATTATGGGACTTTAGTGAGTACTAATCTCTCTCCCTCGTGAAGATTACCCCAAGTTAATAAAAAACAAGGAAGGCTTAAACTTATCCCAGGGATACATTACGACTGTTGCGTAAGGAGCTGATCACCCTCAAATCCTAACTAATACTACTGTAAATAAGCATGTGAGTACGCTAATTTGTTTGTTTATTACGCTATCGCAAGTTAACTATTCAATCGATTATTATGAAATTTTACATGCACGTTTTCACGAAATGAACGTAGTTTTACATGCACGTTTTCACGAAATGAACGTAGAGCAACTCCTTTTTCAGAAAAAAAAAACTTCGATTACGAGAACACACACTCGGAAAGAGTGTGTTGCGCGGTGTCCGGTTCAACGCCGCACTGATGGCATACGGCGGTCGGCTCCCTGCGTGCTATCTGGTGCAGGTACCAACCAAAGCACCCGTGCCTGGTTAGCACACCAGTGTGGCAGGACCGGGCGGACGACGTCGATCGTGTATCGACCGTAATACGCTTTCGCCAGGTTCCGCCTCCACCTCTCCATCCTATCTTCCCTCTCTTTCCTTCTCTTCTCCTCTATTTCCCCGGGAGCCAGAGGCTGCCCCATCCGTTTCTTAACCACCGTATAATTATATACTGTGATTACCCTTTATCATTCCGATTTTCTAATTGTTAAACTAAGATTAAAAACACGATTTTAATACCCTAAATCGAATAATTTTCCGAAAGTTTCCAATGATATACCTACGGAGATACAATCGGATACAAAGTTTCACTTACAACGTGGTTTCATAGAACAATGTAATGTTTCTTTTAGAATGCATATTTAGTTATGTGTTACCAATAACTTATATTATATTCAATTAGAACTAATTAAAACGATAGACATAAGCTTAATTACAAACAGATTACACCTGAACAGATGCCTAATTAATGTTAAATCGGAATAACAGAGTGCACGTCACGTTGTGCGTTATCCAGGGAACAAAGCGTGAATACACGGACGCAATGCAAACAACGCCGGACAATGTTCCACGAACTAGGTAATAGCTCCGATAGATTACGAGGTCACAGTAAAATACACAAAACAGTATAATTACATTTAAAAAGATATGTAAATTGTTAATTACATTTAAAAAGATATGTAAATTGTTAATTACTTTTAAAAAGGTATGTAAATTGTTAATTACATTTGAAGAGATACGTAAATTGTTATACTTTTTACACGATTTTGGAAGAAAAGTGAAGAAAGTAAGAAGGCTAGTCTTTGGTACGGATGAATCGATTTTAACGTGGTTTTAACTGATGGACGAGTTTTCATAGTATGGTCTAGGTTATATAAACACTCTTCCAGTGATTTGACGCCTGCCGTTATCTGCGCGTTATACAAAAATTACTGAATAGCTTTCAATATTTTTTAAAGTTTTAGTATTAGACAAAACCATATAAAAAGTAATCACAATATCTTCCTTTGATATTTAATGAGTTATAATAGTTAGAAGCTACGGTTTTTATAAGTACTACAAATGACTAAAAACACTTATCTCTAGTTCATACGCAATAGAACTAAAAGCTGCAAAAAGAAATTTTCAATTACCAATTTCCAATATCTGAAGGCAAGCAAGACACCGCTCCCACTCTACCTGACTCAGTGTTTCCCTCCACCACTTTTCGTCAGACAAAAAGTTTACGGATCAGAATTTCAAAACTCTCCCACGAGAAGTTTCACTTTAAAAAATTGTGTAGGCAAAGCATATTTCCGCTTTCAATTCATCTCAGTATTCACACCTTTTACACACATCATTTTTCATAGAATGCATCCATAACTTTTTCGGTCTTCCTCAACTCGTATATCCGTCTACTATCATACTCAACACTTTTATACTTACATGACTTTCATCTCTCCTCATAATATGGCCATACCAATAACCAAGAAAAACACGATTTGGCAAAAAAATTTAAAATTTGAGGGACGCTAAACTATTTAGTGAATTATCAAAAGAAGTAAATGAAATAGAATTCGTAAATGCATTAACAATAAAAAAGTTTCTAAAAGATAAATATTTTCAAACACAATTTTATACGTTCTGCTTTGTTCATAGCGTGATATCTTTTGTTTCTTCTTTCGTCAATATGGATAATGATAAAAATACTAATTAATAATGCTTTAAGTATCATTCCGTGAACTATGCTCTTTTTGAGAAATACATATCTTTAAACCGAATACTTTGACCACTGTTAATCGTTCTCCTGTAACAACGATGGCCGGTAGAAGCAACTGTTGAATAATTCAACGTAAGATTTACACGTTCTGCTAAGTCGTTCTGTTCAGTATTTAATATCAACTTGAAACCTTTGTGTTATAGAAGAACAATACCCATTCTAAACTAAGCAAGTCTATGACGTTAAAACACTTCAAAGTTTAATATATTTACCAATAAATGTTTTTTAAAATTTACATAAACAAAATATTCACAGCATGACTTTAATACTTGAAGTAATCACAAATTAACCACGTAGTATTTTAGGCCTAAGTCCTGTAAAAGTTCAAAAACAAAATATCATTTCGGTTTTTATGCGAAAAGGTGTAATGGTGGAGCTTAACACTTGGACATATACTAATAGAGTAATCAGAATCTGTAAACAATAAGTGATACGTTTAATTAAAAAAGATTTTTTTTATATATCATAGGAGGCAAATGAGCAGATGGGTCACCTGATGTTAAGTGACTACCACCGTCCATAGGCACTTGCAACACCAGGAGCGCAAGTGCGTTGCCAGTCTGTGTTGATGGGGTTTAGGATAGATGGAAATAAGAGGGGGGAGGTGGGCCTGTTACTTCACGTCGGTTTTCTATGAGAGGGTAGTACAACCCCGGACGAGGCGACCCATTCATGCTGAAATCAGTTATTAGCTTCAAATAAATAAGGGAATTTATATACACTTGCAGAGACAAAAACAAAGCAAACTCATTATCACACAGTAACACCATGCTTTTACTTATAATGAAAAATTGCCACTTTTTCCTACAGTTCAGTTGCTTGTAGATGAGTTGTTAATTTCTCACTCTGTTCCCTTCGTAGAATAAAATTTTTCGCTCGTTCTTGGGCGTGCTTATATACGTTATAACACAGGGTAGAAGTCTCTGGAAGATCCGTCTTTACTCTAGAGTTTTGACAAGATTCCAGTTGTCCTTAACACTGATGATTTGCCGTCTATTTATTATTTATTGTAGTAATTATTAGAGACAGATCTCGACAAAACATCGCGATAACTGTTTCTGATTAATTGACCAAGAATATAAGAAATCAAACTAAAAAAATATTGAAACCTGTTCAGTAATCTTTGAATGACACGCACTACATGTAATCATTTTATTTGCATTTGCTTTTCAGTATAACAATTTTATGTATTACCTAAAATAAATAGATTCCATATATTCAACTCACGTCGTGCATTCGAATCCAACGAGGGGTTAAATCGCTCCTAAATGACGCCTTTTGTAAGCGGGGGTGAGTTATATACTAGTATGATGCAAGTTTTTGTGTGTCTATCGCTAAATTATATAACTGCATGAAATAAAGAGTTTTTTCTTCTGAGCACGACCTGATATTCGACACAGTGCTATCTAAAAACGGTGGTGACCATTGAAATATCAATGTCATGCTTGCGAGCTTCTTTTGGATTTTGCCCGAATGTGACAATTCTAAGAGTTACTCTATACTATTTTATTGATGACCTTACAGGTCTTTACAGCTTCATCGGGCTCTCGGGCAAACGTTTGAGGAGTCGGACTTAAAGAAGATGGATCGGGGGCTCACGGAGCCCAGCGGCAGCATTTTTTCGACGCCTCGTGTCTCCCCAACTATAGCGGTGGATGTACACCGTGGGGTTTTCGTCGAACATAACCCACTCTCTCTCCCCGGGTATCCATAACGCATTTCTCCACTTTAAAAAAAGAAGTTCTCAAACTTCTTGAAGTGCTGACGATCCACCTCAATATTATTAGATTATGACCGATCAACAATAAAAGGCTGCAAGTATGTGTTATGTACGTTTATCATCTAAGTCGGTGTAGGTAACTCCCGCTTATGGGAACCCGTGATGTGAGGCACGGATCACGGCCGCTGCTTCTAGGGGAAGCACGGGGGTGCAATGCACCCTCGAGACGTAGGCCGCCCGCTCACCATCTTGCGGGCGACCAGAACGCGTGACCAGGGTGCGGAGAATGCTCGCGCAATCCAAACCCTGGTTCACACCATCGCGCCGCACGGCCGGTGGGGTTTTTAGCCGGTAGGAGTCACGGCATCACCCTCCAGCTGTTGCCCCCGTCCTCATCGACAGCTGGAGGCGTATCCGATGTAGGATTTTCCCCACTTGAAAAAAAAAAGGTAACTACCGTTAAAAACGATAAAATACAGTGATACGGGGATTATTCTAACCTAATTGTGGATCAAATAAATTTTAGTTTTTTATTGATTACATTTTGTTTTAGTTACCTACTTCTTAAAACAAAATCTGCGAATATTCAGTATTGGCAATTTTTTGTCGAGATCGAATTAAAAAAGCACCCACAATCGACCGTTAGAACGGCCCTGGTACATTGAAAGCACCATGGGGTTTTACCGTGCGACCGTGTATCGTGTAACCGTGCAACCGTGTACCGTGCAAGTCAGACATACCCCACCCTGAGCTGACCGGCTAGGGTGGGAATTCGTATGGATTAGCCCATGTAAAAAAGGCAGTCACCCATCCACGTACAGACCGCGTCCAATGTTGCTTAACTGCGGTGATTGGACAAGAACCGGCGTTTACTCTACTCGACATAATTTTTACCCCCACAACTTTTCATCACACAAAAAGGTTGCAGATTAGAATTTCAAATGAGTAAGACATTTCACCACAAAATGTAAAAAGCCTTCCACAATATGTATACATGTTGATCTATGCTGAGTGTTACACCTGATATATTATCGTGGCAATACAGTCAGACTAGGATACCATGTTCTAGCAAGTTCCAGCAGCCGGCATCAAATCTATTTGGGTTAAATAACTCCATTTAGTTACAACAGTTTCTACAAAAAACATTCACTTTTTTGTTCTTTTCCATCTTCTGTAACTTACATATTTAAATATAACAAGAATTGTGCTTCATTATTCAGCATTAAATTTGATAGGTGCGCGTCAATATACAAAATAAACAATAAAGTTTCCTCCCAAGTCGTAATAGGAGACCATTTTGTCAAATTAACGAAAAAAATTCTTTCGAGAGATGTTAAAAATAATTATCTTTGTTTCGTTGAGTCGAAATTTTCTTGAAATCTCGATACATCGACGACTATTGCAAAATGTAAAGGTTTTCTTTAAAGAAAAATAGAAATTATGATTATAAGATTTGTCTTCTAAAACGGTCTCATACAATGTTACAGAAAGTGGAGTATATGTGATTAGTGATAGAATTCTTTGCATTAACTTATTCTTCCGTGGCTATCACTATTCTGCTCTACCGAATACCTACAACCATGGTTTCCACATTGCTACATATGTCAGCAATATTTTAAATAGGATTCGACATAATATTGAAAATGTATTATTCTTCAATCAAGATTTAAGGTATTAAATACCAGCTGTGCCCGCGACTCCGTCCGCGTGGAACCTTACAAAAACAGTAACTAATAAAATCATCTGGATATATTAAGTCCATTCGCTTATCTAATTTTCCCTCGTACTTAAGTCGCGTCGTCACTAAAACGACAATAACTTTTGATAGAGTGAGCCGATTTTAATGAAACAAAGACTAAGTTATTTTCGAGGATATGATTTATAATTTTCTTGGTAAGGTTTTATTGTGAATCCAGTACTTTACCAGTGATGCGTGTTCATACAAACAGATAGACATTTCTAAAAATTATTGAAATGTATTTTATTACTTATTCTTAGACACCTGCAACAAGTTTTTCACGGAAATTGAAAAGTACAAACACACTACATTTACTTATTATATGTATAGATAGGCCTTAAAAATATTCTATACACGTTCTTTGTATAAGTATTGAAGAGAAAGGTAAATTCTACAGGCATATTCTTTTTATTACGTTATAGCTTTGAGTGTTTGACCATAATCTCATATTCTATCAAATGACTACTATGGTACCTACTATGGTAAACATGCCAAAATCAGAAGAAGGCAGGTTCTCAAGTATTTTACTGGAACATAACTAAAGGTATTTGACATAGATCTTCAATTTGAGGGTGATAGCTAGCCGAGTAGATTTATAAAAAGTCATGTGCATGTTAGTGTGTACACGAGAAGAAAATGATACTTCCTTGAGTTATATGTATTAAATTATATTCAGGCTGAAAGTTTAGACAGTTTCAATATTTATAGAGAATACACAGCACTCGATTCTCGTTTTAAATCAATAAAAAAATAGGTGCTTGATTGGTAAGTTTAGTGACTTCATTTTTACTTAAAAGTGAACGTAGGAACGGTATGATCAAAATAAAAAGGTTTATTATCTATTATATTATCGAAGGTTATTAACTTCGAATCGCCCCTTACAGCCTTCGGCACCGGTCATCGCACCTAGGTTTATTACGTTTGAATGTCTTAGAACAAATTTTTAACTTCTGATCTCTTTTTTGTTTATTAATATTTGTTTTGATATTAGTATTTATATGTTAAATGTGACGATGAACTATCATCTTTAAGAACACTGTAATCGACTAACCTAACAACTGATATATGTATATAAAAATAGTCATAAACTATGTACTACATAAAGTTCCATGATATAAATACTTAACTACACATTTACGTATTTATGTATAACAGAGAACATAATGAATGAAGGGGAAATAATTAAAATAAAAGTAACAGGATACATAATAAAGAAAAATGAATTAGATAAGTTAATTTATTTTAATGAAGTTACAGAGATTTAACTTCAATAAAGTCGCCTTGAAATAAGCAAGCCTGAATACGGAATTTTCGTTATAAAGGGAGTTTCGTATTAACCGTATACATTTCTCATATACAAATCATTTCTCGACTCGCCCGGTGGGGCTTGTGAAAGGAGAAGAGGGTGGGGGGGGGGGGGGGGGGGGTCTGCACTTAAATAATTAACTAGAAATAAATAGCAGAGTATTAAAATTAGTCGCTCTCAAGGGACGGACCGACGGACGGAAATGCTTTCCCATTGATTACAATTTTTTCATGGCAATCATATTGGAGTTATTATAAAATAATTGTAATTTTTTTCACCCAGATCCGTATAATTGGTAATTATCTGGTGGGTAATAATGTTTATAAGCTAGAGTTTATAGAGAGTATTACAGTAGATATATATATATATATATATATATATATATATATATATATATATATATAGAGAGAGATATAGAGATAGTAAGTTCAAGTATCGTATCAAGCTGGTTTTAATACATAAATGCTATTGTAGGGTGGATCACTATGTGAACGATGATGACGCCTAAAAGTGACGCCTCTCTGTGTATCCACCAAGATTTTTTTTTTCTCGAACTGACTACGCTATTGGCCTTGCAAGACCTTTACAGTTTCACCGGATAGAATCCACCAAGATTAATGTAACTGTGTATTTGTGTGTGTATGTTATGTACAATCAAAAGATAAACCACGTCGAATTTCTTGCTAGTTCTTCGCTATAACTGGATTGCTTGTCCAAACAGGTGGTACTTTTGACGTTCATAAGTTCTCAGGGCCTAAATAGAATCAAGAATTTATTGATTTTGATTAAGGTTTTTCCATAGATCATCTCGCTAGTTACCAACTTCGTGTTGAAAATCTGTCACCAAGCACCCAAAATATTATAGAGGACATTACTTTGCACTTCCTGAAATTGATTGTTCGCGACCACATCTCACTATAATAAAAAAATTGAGCCGTCACGGGACGCCTGGCAGTGTGAAACATCGAAATTGTTTTATCTGAGTTATACTCGTATGCATAAAAGAACAGATTACGACAGGAATATGCTATAACATAATAAAAAGATTAGGCATTACAAAATTTATCCCATAAAATAATGACTATTTATTTTACAAAAATTCAGGTAGGCGTAGGCATGGTATGTTTGGCGGCATTTATCAAAGGTCGCCGGCACGTGCCGCATAACACTACTACGAGTGGTCCACAAAACAGTTTGAATCTTATATTTATACAGATCGTATATATTATACGTTTTAGAGTATTTCTTTAATAGTTTAAAATTCATGTTTTACGTCGCCACGCCAACAATTAGGTTTACCCTTCGCCTATAGAGGTTTCAGATGAAAAGTGTTTGATTTTATTTGCACGAGGTGTACCTGGAAACGTTAAATCTGAATTTAGTAATAGAAAAAGCGAAATATTAGTAACTAAAACAACAAAAAGTAATTAAAAACACGTCCTTGATTGACGTTTGAACTTGACGGCTAATGACACTGTTGGTATATAACTGTAAAATATAAAAAAAGGTACTTAGTAAATTAAAATGTGTTGCAGATTAGCGTGTAATGTTCACGATCGATTACACGTGTTTCACTCCGTCACGGAACATCTTCAGATAGGTAGATAAATCAAAGTAGCGTCTTCTTCTACCAAGTAACCAAGCACCCAAAACGTGTTTTCTCGCAGCTACACATGTCCTAGTTCTTCTCTTGGTTAAGTGTTTAACATTTTAGTCTACATCGTCATTTAATATCACCTATAAAAATAATTAAATACTTTATTCAATCTATACCCTGAAAAAGCGCTCATGAATGTCAAATCAACCACCGGTTCGGACAAACAAACCACTCATCAAGAAGAACTGACAAAAAACTTATTTTTTATATCATAGTAGGCAAACGAACAGATGGGTCACCTGATGTTAAGTGATCACCATCGTCCATAGACACTTGCAACACCAGGAGAGTCAATGCGTTGCCAGCCTATGTTGTGGGAGGGGAGAAAGGGAAGAGCAGAGGGCAAGGTGAGGAGAGGTGAACCTCCGTTGCTCTCACTGATCGAACAAAACGCAACAATGCAAGCACTGTTACTTCACGTCGGTTTTCTATGAGAGAGTGGTGCTACCCCGGGCGAACCGACCCATTCATGCTGAAGCCTGTAATAGCTTGAATATGACAACAATAACAACTAACAACTAACTGGTCTAACTTTTCATGGTACACGTTTTTACAAACATAGATATTTACATTCGTTTTTTTTTATACTATTGGCGGCAAACGAACATGCGGTTCACCTGATGATAAGTGATCACCGCCGTCCATGGACACCTATGAAACGAGAAGAATCACAAATGCGTTGCCGGCCTTTGAGAAAGGAGTAGGCTCGTTTCTTGAAAAATGGCAGATTGTATTCGTCCGGAAACGCTGCCGCTGGGAGTTCATTCGTTCATATAGTTATTGTTTGATGGACAAAGAGGGGCGTCATTTCTAAACGTCACCATCGTTCACATATTAAACCTGATGGTAACGAGCTAGAATACACAAGAATATTCTAGACTCAACCACGATGTTCTCCTAAACCCAAAGACTCAGTAATACTTCAATAGATTAGAGAACTCTGCATCGTTAAATCTATTATACAAATAGGTCTCTGAGATAGTTTTTCGATTTTCTAGCGAATGGAATATCCAGTTGTCAGCACATTTCCACATTCACCTTGAGGGAATCGCTGTCAAATGTCAGCGCGGCGCCACCACAGCGTGCGATGTTTCCACACAGCAACACAAACAAATACGAACAGAGGGTTCATTTTTAGTATAAATATCTCACCAATAAACATGTTCCTACAGCACTCCACAACCGACCTATTTCTGAAATAAACCTGGTCTAAGTCTTCTGAATTTAGCAGTCAATACCCACTATTGCAGAATAATACTCATGTTATAAAATAATTACTACAAAGTGTCTCGTGATAACTTCAGTATTTTAACAAGATGGCGTCCCCGTATTAGAACTTTCCAAGTAATTTTTGTGACATCTCAAAAACAGTAATGATATAATTTCTAAGTCACTTTACTTCTGTACAATAATTTAACTCAATCCATGCCAACAACGCATCCGTGTGTGTTTTGCCTTGTTTTATCCGTGTGCCTAAAACGCACCCGAGTACGTTTAGTATACGTCAGGCTAAAGATGCGTTTTAAAATAGTGCATTCACAAAAATGTTGCCCTTTATTATTACACTGTACAATATTTACATTTTTTGTCTAGTAACATCGTTGCTGTGAGAAAATATAGATAAGATATAATAATAATACTTACTACAAATTTAGTGATATATAACCTATAATTCACCATAAAAATCGGTGGCATATGGTACGATCTTTTTACAGATAGCATCGAATGGGATTAATTAACGCGAGTTTATTAAAAAAACTAGGTACTATTAAACAGTCTAATATCTCACCAAAAAGTTCAACATGCGTGTGATATATTTATATTTTATTTTTGACAACAATTTTCCAGACTATTACTGCCATTGTCGAGTAGATAAGATTACATTATAATAATAATATTACAAGTGTCTTGTGATTATTTCCATGTTCTAACAAGATGGTAGCCCCTTGTTAGAACTTTCCAGGGAGTTTTTGTCGCATCCCAGAATTCATACTCGGTGGTATTCTTTTCAATCCACTCGACTTGTGCACAATAGCCGAACGAATTACGTAAAATGCCACAAACATTACATAATATACGAGTCAAAGAATTCAAAATTATCTATACAATATAAAAACCACTACATGAGAGATCAAAATGGCGCCAAAAACAATAGGCGTGTTGTCACTTTTAAATACATTTTTCTTCGTCCTGTGTCACAGAACTATTCACACGTGTCAATATTTCATTTCAATAAGCTTCATGTCTTCAATTTAAAATTGTCATTTATTACGTTTTTTAATTTAATTTATATAATACATCCTATAGTTACTTAGTGACGGCTTTACTAAAATTAGCGGGGAAATTTCTAACTATATCGAAATTATCTGTTGTAATATTTTGAATTTAAATCAAAGTATATCATACAATACGTTTCATGTGTATACGCAGCTTCATAAAAACGAATATAATAAATAATGAATTATTTGTTGTTATAAACAATAAAGTTTCCAATTGTAGTATTAATTATAAATTTTATATTAAATTTATTGCTTTGAAGTATCTTTATTATTTATATTGTGCAATCATCGATAGACAATAAAAGGGTTTTCTTGTTCGCAAACGTCGTATCGATACAGTGTGTGTGTTTGCCAATACATCTTTTTGTTCTGTTCCTATTTACTTGAAAGCTAAACTATATCTGTCAAGCAATCTATCTAGTAAATTTCCAAAAAACAATAACTAAAACTAAAAGCACCAAAAATATTTCGGGATTCGCGTTCATTTACTAATTTTATTTTATTTATTTTATTTATTTATTTTATTTATTGCTCATAAACATACATCTTTACATTTAAAAGTATGCGATACAATACAATACGGTGCTGTTTTATTATTTTACAAGTAATACATAGATTATTACAGTAATATACGATATGTTAACATCAATACACAATAAATCATAAAAATTACAAAAAAACTATTATATATATATTTAAATGTGTTACCACACTATCGGCTAGCGATGAGAAAAAACATGATGAGGAAACCTAACCTGGCAAATGTTCGTGAAGTACCATTGTACTTGGGTACCACACTGTACCACGGAGTTTGAAATGCCCAATTATGATGTAGTCCGGTGAAGTTTTTAAGACCTTCCTTGGTAAATAGCGTAGTCAGTTTGAAAAAGAAACCAAAAATGTTGTAGTCTGGTGTGGTAACACGAGAAGAACCATATGACCCTGCGGTGGGTCTCTTATAGGCTTATGATGAAGTAGCAGGTTCTCAGTAAATATTCGGAAATGGCAACATGCGCGCCCTCCTTGATTTCAGAAACCATATTATTCAGCATAAGTACAAACTATACAATGAACCGGAGATATAGTATGATGACAGACCTTTCATATACCTGGTTAGCGAACACCTTCAAGTTGAAACTCTGTCATCAAACAGAGACGTCATTTCCAGTTATATAATAACCCACGTTCCCAATCAAACACAAATCCGATAACACTAGAGAACGGGGCACGAGCCCGTAAACCCATATACGGCGCATTTCATTCAATCAATCAATTTCAATTTCATGCCATTTACCACAGATGTAATATAATTTCGCTCTTGGGAAATATATTTGAATACGTCAGTCGTTTCAGTCGATTATCGATTTGTTTCAAGCGAGTTTAAACGTTCAGCTTTTTTAATTCGACACTCAGCAGCCGTACCCCATAGCAGAATACCGTAAGACATTATGCTATGGAAGTAAGCGAAGTGCAATATTCCGAGATACAGAGACTGTATACTCCTTATATTAAAAAAAAAAAACATGGTATGTTGTAACGATACACGATAGAGGTGAAACTTTTGTATTACAGAAATACATTTTTATTTAGAAAAATATATAACAAAAGCCAACGTGACGCGGTGTACCCAGGCGGTCACCCATCCAAATAAAGACCGCGCTCGTCATTGCTTAAAAAGTTGCTTACAAAAAGGTTGCTCATCAGAGTTACAAAGGAATCCCATAAGAACTTTCATAACGAAATAGCCAAATAAAATAATGCTTGCGCACTAAAATAACATTATAAAATCTCTTTTACCACAAGTCAAAGTAAAAATTTAGTTTTCGAGTGGTTTGCGAGGTGTTAACCACATTTAGATTAGAGTGGGGGTCTTTGAAAGAGCGATCTTATACTATATGAGTACTCGACGCGCGGCTTGCTTTTGAATTTGAATCCATTGTTGCATACGACACGAGAATAATATCATAAAATTCAACGCAGCTTCGGTTTTATGTGTTCTTGTCTGAAGAGTACTCTTGAGCACATGAAAATATTGTCTGACTGGATCACGAATATACTTCGAGTATTAGACAGGTCTGTTGGGAGTTTTTGACAGGATCTTTATTTGTCATGTAGTCGATTTTATATTTTATTCATAGTCTTGTCTTATTTGACTCTAATGGATGACACGGTTTACAAATAAATTTTGTAAGCAAAGAATAATTATTATGCCTTCAAAATTTTTCTTTCAAACTTTTTCCTCCGTACAGATAATACATTAGATAATAAATAAAGCAGACGTAGTACGTAATCGGTTAAGACCTTACTGGGTCAACAGTGTAGTCAGATCGAAAAAAAAAACCGTAATAATAGCATAGAACATACATTCTGAGATATCACGAAAAGTTTCACCCGATTAGGCCTCCCACGGCAACGGCTCAAGCCTAGGTTCGATTCCTCGGTAGGGAGCCCTTGAGTGCGTTGCTTGCGCGATACGGTGACACACAAATATACATCACCGCTACAACACTACACGATCACCCACACACACGTGCACGGCTACACGCTTACACATGTAAGTGGAAGGGTTTACTTTTTTTCCCTTATCGAACTGAAAAACTCTCAATTTTCCGATAATAAATATATGGAGGTGTTGAGGCGTGTATGCTTGGTACACATATACGTTTCAACAACTCATACATATATGAATAGTTAGTTAGGTTAGCTAAGACAGGTCGCGATTTTGCATGCAACAGGCAACAGCCAAGCCGAGGTGTGCCGTGCTCCCTTGAGCTGGTTGCCAAAATAAAATCGGCTGAGTGCTTTAAACGCTCGCCTTAGTAGTCCGGTGAAGCTGTTAAGACCTTGCTGGGTCAATAGCGTAGACATTTCGGAATAAAAAAAAAAACGAAAAGTTTCTTGAAAGTTCTAACAATGTTGCCAACATCGTGGAATCTAAAATGTTGAGTCATAACGAGACACTTTATAATAATACTAGCTTTTGCACGCTTCATCCGCGTGGAATACTTACTTTGGGTTAGCGCTAACACGCAGCGGACCTTATCGAAAGGAACAAAAAAGCCTCGATTTTGAAAGATACTTC
>JACEII010000007.1:721637-746097 GCA_014332785.1 Antheraea mylitta
AAAAAGGAGCAGAAATAACGATAAAATATTAATATAAATTAAACTAAATTAATATAAAATAGAAAAGACATGATTAAACATAGGTTACGTAAATGTCACATTTGAGAGTAAACTGATAATGGAATCGAACCCGGGTCCGCGGACTCGTTTACGCTCTGTGGGCTGTTTTAACGATCGCTCTAAACATATCGCCTCGTCACACCATACGAAACTGTTTAAGTGTTATTTGAATTTCTTCTGTATAAATATGTTTATACAAACTTTAAAATATGTACAAATTTGAATAAAATAAACTAAAAGCTTTTGTTTTGATGTAAAACTTCTTATGGCAGGTTTGAAATTCTAATCGGTAACCTTTTTGTGTGATGAAAAATGGCCGGGTAAACACTGTGTCGGATAGTGTTGAAAACACTCTTCTCGTCCGACCACTGAAGTTAAGCAGTACTTGGATGTGGATGGATGTGACCGCATGGGAACATCGTGTGACGTCTCGTTGGTTTTTTGTTGAATTATTTTTATTAAAGTTTTTCCTGTAACATAAGTTTCACTTCCATGGTGTGTCTTTACGACACGCCCTATTTTGTTTTATAATATTTTTATGTACGATTTCTCAAAAAAATTTGGCCTTTTTCGATTGCTAAAAATACATCCCGTATACAAAATTCTATAAAAGTCAGTCAGACCTTTTTGAGTTATTTCTAGACAAACAGACATTCTCCAAAATAGACATCTATTAGAAAAATATCAAATTTACAAGTAGAATTTTATTAGTATGGACATGTGAGCGAAACATAAATAATAAATATCGAATCCCAGACCACTTCAATCGGATGAGACAGCACGATTTCATATCATACCGAAGCGAACTCACCGCAACCGTAAATTCAATATATCCCTTTGAATGTTTTAAAAAGCTATTTGAAGATCCAATCCAGTTAAGTGAAAAGACTATGAATTCGTAGTTATTTTGAAACGGGAGCTTGGAAGACATTCGACTTTTATTTCGTATCTAGTTATCCGACCCAGTTTCGCACGAGATTACTCACGAAAAAAAAATCAAATCCTTCTTTTAGCGGTGTCCCATGGTACATCCGGAACGCGGATTCCACAGGGACCTGGAGATGCCGTCCATCGGGGCGTATATAAAATCACTTACGAGTAGTTATTTCGAGCGAGCCGCGAATCATCCCAGTCCGTTAGTGGTATCCGCCGCAAACTACGAACCCGTACCCAACGCTGGGCGATATAAAAGACGTTCGCGATACATTTTACCGACCCTCCTAACGTCCTCACGTCAGAGAACGATCAGTACCAGCCTGTACCTCGACACAGAGCGTGCTCACGCCCACGCCCGCGTAACCACAGATCGCGCCACCGTGGTCTGGGGGTTAACTTCGCTCCCGCATACCCGATGAGGCCTCCCACGGCAGCGGCTCAAGCCTAGGTTCGATCCCTCGGTATCCCAGCCCTTGAGTGCGTTGCTTGCGCGATACAGTGACACACCAATATACATCACTGCTACAACACTACACGATCATCCCCACACACGTGCATGCCTACACGCTACAAATTTTGGTGAAATGGTTTACTTTTTTTCCCTTATTGAACTGAAAAAACTCTCAATTTTCCGATAAAAAATATATTGAGGAGTTGTAGAGGCGTATATGCTTGGTAAACATATGCGTATCAACAACTCAAACTTATATGAATAGTTAGCTAAGATAGGTCGCGATTTTGCATGCAACTGGCAACAGCCAAGCCGAGGTGTGCCGTGCACCCTTGAGCTGGTTGCCAATATAAAATCGGCTGAGTGCCTTAAGCGCTCTCCTTAGTAGTCCGGTGAAGCTGTTAAGACCTTGCTAAGCCGATAGCGTAGTCAGTACGAGAAAAAAAATACATTTTAGAAAGCAACAATGTAATTAATCAAATAAACAAGTAAACCATTGATCATCAATGTCTGAAAATAATATGTCTACATTTTTTAAATTTACTTCCGCAGTCAGTCCTCACTACTAAATATTATTATTATGATGATTATTTAGTACTTAATATTTATGTATACACTAGCTGACCCGTGCCCACTTCGTCGAGCGGTAAACATTTATAAAAACTATTTTTGTGACTTAAATATAAAAGTTAGACATATGCTGTTCCTGACTTTTTTGTAGGCACTATGAAGCTCTACAACTTTTCTCTAGAACTCAATCATATATCTCTCTTTGTTTAAGCAGCGTTTGTAAGAACAGTTTTCGTTCGACCGTTTTTTCTCACGACTTTCTTTGCAAATCCGATTACCACACAAAAAAGTCTTGTAATTTTTCAAGGTAATGAAAAGTTCAAGCCTATGACACTCACAAATAACGTGGATTTCTAGTAGTCCGGTGAAGCTGTTAAGACCTTGCCGGGTCAATATCGTAGTCAGTTCGAGAAAAAAAAAGTGGATTTCTATTGGTAAAACAATTTTAAAAGCCGATTTAGTAGTTTCTGAGATTACCCCCTACAACCTCACAAACTTTGCCTCTTTATAATATTATAGTATATATAGTATAGTATAGACTAGCTCGCAACTTCGTCCGCGTGCAATAGTTACTTAAGCCTAACGCTAACATGCAGCGGAAGCTCTCAGAAGAAAAAAAAACGATTTTGAAATATTCTTCATTGGTACTCCGCTCCTATCGAGCCTAGAGTGATGATATATATGATAACTTTTTCGATAAATGGGCTGTCTAATAATCTGTCTCTCGGTGGTTGCCGATGTTTTTGGATTGTACTTTGCTTAACATCAGGCGTAGTGCAGTCACTATGTCGTGCTTTAATAAAAAAAACCCTCCAGCTTTGTAATATTAATATAGATAACTAACTACTCTTCTCTCGTACTTAACTCCAGTCGTCATTCAAATTACAATATATTTTAATAAAGTGGACTGATTTTAACATCCATAAGGGATTTATTTCCCCACGTTAAAAAAAGGGCTAAGCCTGCCTGGCTAGCTAACACCGTCAAGTTAAAAATCTGCCACTGTACCAATTGAGAGCCAGTCCTCTCTAGGTTAGGTTTTACTATTTTAGCCCACGTCATATAACATGAGATGAGATTGTGTTCAAACGATTAAAACATAGTAAAAATTATGGTTTTAGGAAACCATGATACAAGTGAAACTATGTATCATATCGTAAGCATTTAATTGAATATTTTCGGTAAATTATTCGATTTAGGGTATTAAAATCACTTTATAAATGTTTTTGAAGTTATATTTCTTTTGGCGCGTTAGGGAAAAATGATGAGAGTAAATTTTTACGATGTGCGCGCACTCCGTCACGAAAAATCGACACCTTAAAGTTAATTATAGTCAACATTTTCTTTTTTTGTATTGTTAGTGTCGTTTTTTCTACAAACGTATAATAAGGCGAAAGATAAAATTTTGAAAATATTTTTATCTTGTAACGCCAAAGAAGTGTAACTTCTAGCGCGTGTACATACGTACACACACTTTTTTTTCTCGATCTGAATACGCTATTAACCTAGCAAGGTCTTAACAGCTTCACCGGACTACAGCTATTTTTTTTTTTTTTTTTTATTTTGTTTTAATCTGCAGACTCTTGGTCCGCACCTTTTTTTTGCTTATATGTAGTTTTTTTTTTTTAACGTAAAAATCGTATCCGTTAGCATATATATATATACATTATTATTATTAGTAGTTTATTAAATATTCACTGCTTAATTATTATTAACTTTTTTTTTTGTTTTAATGACTACAGCTATTTTTAATCTGAAATTAAAAATTTCAATGGGAATGATAATGATAATTCAATGATATGATAATTAAATACACAGGACAAGTTATCCAAATAAAGATTTTAATTTGAATCTGAGTATTAGAGTATACATATGTATACATATAAATACAATCATTCAGACGATAGACGTATGTTAAAACTGAGCATAATATTTATATCAATCATTGAATCATTTTGAATAGAGCCATGGACGCCGCCATATTGGGGTTGGCTGCTCTGCCAAGCGCCATTTACTTTGTCCCCATTCCGAAACGGCCGATGGCCGAAATAATTTGCAATAATGAAAGGAGTTTCATTTTAAAAGAAATCCAATGTTGCATATTACTATTTCCCATACACTTCACTAGTACCAAATAATAAAGCTACATTACGCAAGTTATCACAAACATTACACAACAGAATATCCTTTAGTTGTAATCAATGGGTTGTTTCATGAAAGAAATTTTCAACTACCAAAAATTGTATAATAAATAGCTCTTAATTGATTTTTATGCCTTTCTGCTACTAAACTTTAGTATTTCAATCATCAAAAATGCTATTAAAAACCAAACTTCAAATATATTTACCTTCGTCATGATTTACAGCAGTAACACCGAAACGTAATATGGTCGGAGTGAGCATTAGATTTTACTATTAAGTACCAACTATTTAATTACACTAAAACTGTGTTTCTAACAATATAAATGCGAATCTAAGGTTGTTTATTGCACTTTCACGCGTCATAACTACCCAACTGACCCTCATGAAATGTTGTACACATATTCTTAGCTGTACCGAAAAAGACACGAGTACTTACAACAGAAAAAATACTATTTTCAAAAGACAGGTCGACTTTATATTAATACGAGCGAAACCGTGTGTAAAAGCTAGTAGAGGTAATCAAATCAAAAATAGTTCATCCAATTTAGATCCTGAGAAGTCGCTTATGAACGTAAAAACAACCAACGGTTCGGTCAAACAACCCACTCATCAAGAACCAGCAATACGATCTGGTTTACCTTTTTAATATACATATTTTGTACAAGCATAGATACATTCATTTTAGTGGATGCACAGAGATGAGTGTTCTTTCCAGATGTCACCATCGTTCAAATATTAAACCACCATATAATATCCTTAGACACTAAAACCCGCTGGAAGTGGCACTTGAACTCATTATCTGGCAATTCGGTAATATGCTTTAAGAGATTGTTATCGAAAAAACTGTTACCGATCTTAGTCAGCCTAAAACATGGAATAAACAGTTTGTCATTTTTTTATGTCACAGGAGGCAAACGAATAGATGAGTCACCTGACGTTAAGTGATCACCTTCGTCCATAGACGCTTGCAATGCCAGTGGAGTTACTAGTGCGTTGCCGGCCTGTATTTGGAAGGAAGGGGAAAGGGTGAAAGAATAAACAAAACAAATAAAACAAAACCATTTTTTCTTATAATTTATTATTACTTAATAACTATGACTTAAAATCACATTAGGATCGATACAGTCATCTTTAACACTTTGTGCCGCGTTCACAGCGACGCAAAAACATAAAATTATTGTTTCCATATATAATTGCACCGTAATAAACTTACAACAGAGCATTTATTCACTAATCAGAACATATTTAAAACAGCGCCATCTATCGACAACCACACAAAATACTACTTTCAGACAATAGCGATTTTACACAATCATTTGACGCATAATCCAGTACGTTAAAAATAAAACGGTTACGTATAGCATAGTACAATTCACTGAAGATAAGCGTCGTTAATACGAATTTAAATAATTTCAGCGATATTTAAAAAACAATTCTAAAAAAGATACACAGAATAACATTACAAGGGATAACATTTAAAACAAATGAAAGGAGCATGTTATAAATAAATATATTGTCGTGATTATACATTTATTTTATGTCATTTTAATCTAAAACGTATGCAACATTGCGAAATACGTCACAAATGTATATCATCATCCTAGAGAGAGTAAATAAGCAAATGATATTAAAAACACTATAATTCTGGTAAGAACATGTTCCATGATAAAACTTGAAACAAAGTCAAATCTTCATCCCTCACTCTATGGAAGTAAACATTCCTCATAATATTTGTAAGTTTTAACAATAAAAGTTGCATAGCGTAACTTGTTGTATTCAGTTTGTTAGGTACAAAACTTGATTCTAGATCTGCGAGTTCTGAAGTGGGTTCGATGATTAAGGGTTTTAAGGAAAGTTACCAGATTTCTAGGAAAAATCATTGGGATTCTATGGAAAGTCACTAGTGTTCCAAAAAAGATCACCGGAGTTCCTTGAATCATTTGGAATAGCATAATAATTTTATAAACATTTTTACATTGAATTCAAACTATTCCATTCATCATGTTTTAAATAGTGATAGATACACTTGTTATTGTACTATTCATTTGCATATCATGTTAAATTACGATAATTCGTCAGAAAAATTTAAGTGGCAACATTTATCAGCACACCAGCCATATCAATTCACTCTTGATTGAGGTTGGTCACCAAAATGGCAATGGACAGTTCAATCACTCAAGCATTGGACATTCAAATAACCTAAATCCTCATCTGCTACTTGCATCATTAAAAAAAAGTATCCTAATACATAAACAATATTACCTAAATTCTTTACATACATATACAATAACACTAAACATAAGATAGTCACAACTTTGCTTCTGTTTATCAAAACATAGATAAATCATTTAACCATGGATAGAGTAATAAAAATATGGTATATAACAGATTATACTAGTGTAATGCAATTACATATTGATCGTTTACAGGTTCACTACTGATTTGATAATAAAATAGATCTATAACTGTAGATCCTTGTCTATGGTCTACTTATCAATGTAGTTGTCAGTTTGATTCGTTGGTGGAAAATAATTCTCTTCTATAGCAAAAGTAGTCAAAATGACTTGAAATTTAAAAGAAAAATGTAACTACAGACAACAAATAACGAGTGACATATTCAAAGTATTTGTCTATTAAGAAAATTCTTTGAAGAAAATCGTTAATGTTTCAAACGGATCAAAAGATTGTATTGATTAAAAACATTAAGCAATTTGGATATCTACATATATTTGACTGAGAAAATATAAGTTCATAGTAAAATATGACCAATTTTTTCAGATTAATTCTCAGAAAAAACTCAACTATCCTTAGTAAATTGAACCATAGCCTAAAAACATCTCTGGTATTTTTTTTTTTTCAAATATAATCCATATACCGTTCTCTTCCTATGTGAAGACTAAAATAAATAAAAATGATAATTAAAAAATGGGATGAACGATGTTATTATTATAATATTCATATACTTTTAATTCCATGCCTTATCTATTTATCCCCGGGATGATTGAGTTTATTGACAGATTGAATATCGATTTGAGGTCTACATATTTGAATATGAGCGTATATTTTTTGAATTTTTATTGATAACACTTGTCAATTGACAATGAAGGAAAACGTTGTGAGGGAACCTGAACCTATGAAATATTTTTATAATACCAGAAAATACAAAACAAATATAATAAGGTTATACCCATACTATCCTTCGGAAAGGGATTTTTAGCCCAGTAGTGAGACTTTTACATTGTCGACATTATTACGATTATTGATGTAAAACACATTAAAATCCACAAGTATGCCGTCACAGAAAATGGTATGACGCTCTCTAATGGCGTCACGACGTTGTTTCTGCCCATTCACGTTCCATTTCTATCAGACTATAGTATACTTAACACGGGTTTCATAATATCTATCTAAATATACAAAAATCCAGTCATGACGTTTGTCCAGCATGAACTCCGAAATTACTCATTCGGTCGTCACTAAAGTTGGCATTTATATATAATTTGTTCCAACTTGAGAGATAACTTCGATTGATGGCCTCAATATTTTTTAATTACAAATTAGATGATTGTCAATGTTGATTATTGTTATTAATTGTGTCATCAACGTCGAACAGGTGTCGCTTTAATTTAATTTGTTAACAAAAAACTATAGGACCGAGTGTTATAAATATCACATAGATGGCGGCACGTTTTAATTTTTAATTTGATTTTCAATAACTGAGCCACAGAAACGTGTGGCCGGGTCAGTTAGTATTGTAATATATACTAACATATTTCACAAGGGACGTCCGGTGAAACCTGACTGTTTTTGTATATCTTTCCATTACAATAACGCAATTTTGAAGTAAAACTTCTTTAGGTGTGACTAGAAGGTAACTGAACGACAATGCAACGGAAGTCGGTTACGGCAATATGGCGTCACGTTCCTGTAACACATCCGGTTAGATGATAATTGAACATAACCAAAATACCTATTACATCATAATTAATTTAATTCGTAAATTATCATAGTAATTAGTTCGTCTTTTTTTTATACATTTCATTTACTTTATAATAAAGAGTTGATAATAATATTTCTTGTGTTATTTAAATTCCGAATTAGTTGACAGATGACACTACAGATAATGACGCTTTGATTTAATTTGTTACCTCTTACATCGAAGCCAGATGGCAGCACGGTCGCGCGCCCTTATATAAATGATTAATTCTATTGTATGATTTTTATTATTATTCAATTTCAAGTTTATTATATACTTTTTCACAAACTTTTGATTGATTTCTTTATAAAGTATTTTGACAAAATCAAAAATATTTAAAAAGTTTTACTTCAATCGCGTGTGGCGGTTACACGTACTCATTTTTTGTATTTTTCTTCGTTATAATAACATTTATTCTTGTACATTTCAGTGGACATATTTTCGAGTGAATAGCCGATAGTAGATGTCGGTTCTTACCTGTGCTATTGAGAGTATAATGTGCAATAATAAAGTATATGGTAGTGGTGGGTGTGCTAGAGCGCCATCTTGCGTCCCTCTATGGAGATCTCTACGGCGCGTCGGGAGCCGCTGCGCATGCGCTTCTGGTCGATGAACTTCTTCATTTGCTTCTCGTAACGAGTCATTTTCTTCTTCGTCGTCTGCAATTACATACATCACCGATAACCACACCGGGTGATTGCTCTAACACTAGCAATATTCACAGATATGACACTTCATACTAACATCTATACCAATTTTTTTTTTTCAACTTTATCACTCTTTATGATTATTACTACCATTGTTACGTACTCAATAATATCACAAGCGTCGTGCGATCATTTCAATATTAAGCGTCGTGTGAATCAATATTCTAACAAGATAGTGGATCCCTTGCTAGATCCTTCCAGGCAGTTTTTATGGTATCTCAGAATTTCATGCTGCGTGGTATTATTTTCCATTCACTTCATTTGTGCACAATAAACTAACTATATTACGTATAACACCACCAAATTTACACAATATAGAGTCGAATAACACGAGATTATGGATAAAATATAAAATCCATTACATAATAGACTAAAATCCCGCCAAATACTCCTATATCAATATTATAAAGCTAGTTATACTCCCATAGACTCCATACACATGCCTAAACCAAGTTAAGTTTCCTAGTGTTCCCGGAACAGGATGGGAGATAAACGCTAGGTCAGCATATTACAATAAATAGGATAACAATTTAGTTAGGAATAATCGAGAGAGTCTAGAATCACCTCGCGTAGGTGTAACACGTAGATTAAGAGGTCTAAAATCGACCGAAATAGTTCTAAGTTTATAATCATTGTCTAAAATTGACATTATAGTAATAAATGGTCTAAAATCGACTTTTAGTTTTTCAAATCGAACCGCTCCTAAAGCTAACTAACTGGAGGGTTATCTTTGTTTGGTCGAATGCGCTAACCTCAAGTACTTCCAGTTCGATTTGAAAGACTCTTTCAGTGTCAGATAACTCACCTATCGAGGAAAGCGAAGGTCTATAACACTAAAACCAATAAAAGTAGAACACTAATGGAGAATATTTCGAAATCGAGATGTTTCTCCCTTTTGGGAGCTTCCACTGTGTGTTACCGTTAATTGTTCCATGCGGAGGAAGTCGCGTGCAAAAGCTAGTATAAAATACAATTACAAAACAATCATTATCAATAAACGTATAATTCTGTCTAGATATGACATTTTTTCCAAATTTAACGTATTTCTATAATAAAGGTCTAGTTCTTGTTCGTGTCTTCATTTGTGTTCATGTAATCTTGACCTATCATTCAGGATGAGTACTTTTTTCTGACTTCACCCAGATATAAATATTTCGATATTTATTTATTTAAATAATTCATTTAATTTAAATACACCTTGTGTCCTTCTTGTACTGTATAACTCTTTATGTGTGTCAACTGCCATTGTGGTCTGATAAGTGTTGTTCAGACTTATTTATCTTAATCATATCAACAATTATTATAATTTTCGTAAATGGATAACCACATGTATTTATCTGCTTTTAATTAGTAACCATTCATCAGTACTTTTGAATCATAAACGTGTAATATTTGTAAGTAGATGTAATATTTTATTGAGAGTAGTTTTAAGTTTTCATTCTTTAAGTCCCTCCGATAACAGATGTATCTGGCAGTATGGGTGATTTTTAATGAGCTCCCTAAAATAGAAACCCTATATATAACACAACGGATCAAACAATATAGATAATTCACAATCAAAAACACATAAAATGAACAAATTATCTAATATCTGTGTACTACGAACTCGTTAACGCTTTAGACTTGCTACAAAATTCACGACTTGACTATTTTGGTCCATTATATAGATTTCCCCCACCAAGACGTGTAAAGTAAGTAGTAGTCCGGTGAAGCTGTTAAGACCTTGCTAGGTCAAGAGCGTAGGCAGATCGAAAAAAAAAATGAAAAAACGTGTAAAGTAATTTATGTTCGAGTCCGTATGGAGAGTTGTTTTGGTGTGTGTCTGTGTGTGTGTATGGGTCTGTATGTGTGTGCGTGTGTGTGTGCGTGTGTGTGTGTGCGTGTGTGTGTGCGTGTGTGTGCGTGTGCGTGTGTGTGTGCGTGTGCGTGTGTGTGTGTGTGCGTGTGTGTGCGTGTGCGTGGTACTGACCCGGGACATGTCGAGGTCGCAGGTGGACTTGGGCCTGTAGACGTAGTCCTTGTTGGAGGGAGCGGGGACCCGCGCGCGCGACACCCACCCCGCCTCGCCGGGTCGCCGCGCCCTGCGACACAACAACCATCACTATGTGTCTAACGAACGACTCCTTACTCGCCACCAATATTTTTACAGGATAATCATTACTCGATTCTACTTCCCAATCAATTAAAAAAAATTTTTTTTTTCTCAAACTGACTATGCTATTGACCTGACAAAGTCTTAACAGCTTCACCGAAATACAAAACTAAAGTCGCTTAATATTTGACCTCATTATCTCGAGGAACGCAGAACACTCAATATCAGCTTATTTACGAAAAGACGAACCGGTGTAATATATCAATCACGTCTAGTCCACCTCCGGCATTTCGACCCGCTTCCCATTTTTCGACCGACAATACGCAACTACGTAATGATTAACATTGAAAAAGGGGGCCCTTTAAAATTGTTCACTGAAGTTAGATCTGATGTTTTTTTTTACGTTTAAAAGTATCATTCACATACTTTTGCGAGATTTAGAACAAACTTTAACTAAGGTTCTCCTTTGTTGTTTATTAGTATTTGTTTTGATATTATTATATAATATGCCAAATATGACCATGAAGTACCACAAAATTAAAGGATGTGACTCTTCAAACAGTCACTTGGTATATACAGGTCACTAGCCCATACCAATGGTTTCGTCCGAATATCACTTTGATATAATAACCGATCGCGAATTATTTTATATCTTCATGCAGATATCAAGCAAACATTATGGGTTTGTAAAAGTATTAAAACTAATAAAAGTATGATGTCTCACGTGTTGTCCTGGTCGGGTTGGTTCTTACTCTTGGAGGGTCCGGGTTCGTCCTTGCGTCGGGTTCCGGCCATCGCCTCGTCCCGAGCCTGTCTCTCCTCGCGTGTCATCGCTAACAACGTTATTGAAAATTTATACTTCAATACTACTTAACTATTATGATAGTATATGTAACAAAAAATATATGTCGGGCAGTGATAAAATGACGTCTATACAGAAGTATGACGTTATCCATAGTGATGTCATGGTTATGATTTCATCTATGAATCCATCAAGAACAATCGAATAAAACGTTAACCGATTGCAGAAACACGACACTGAATACGACAAATTATCCATAGGTGTGAGTAGCCCAACTGTCTGAGCGAGGATGCCCAGTGTCTAGTCGGTCGCCTTTTAAGTTATCAAGATACATGAACAGACGATGCTTTTAACCAATGGCTTTTTAGATCGTGAAATACTGTGTAATGTTTACTGTCACATTCTCTCGCACGTTATATACTATAGAAATATATGTTTGTCTCTTTTTATTGTAGCTTTCTCGTATCATCAAGTTTCAAATCACAACAGGGCTAAAAGATATTTTAATCTAAAAAAGAATAAATCAATAAAAGAAGAGGTTCATTCTCTGTATCTATGACACTGGATTTTTATATATTTAGTTAAAAATAAACTTAAGCTTAGGTTATAAAATCAAAAGGTTGTGTTACCTTTAAAGTCAGTGGATAAATTGAATATAGGTCTGGCCCACTCCGAGATGAGCCTGCCAGCTCTCTCCCGGTTCGCTTTAGTCTCCTTTGGATGTTTGTAGAGGTACATCACCGCTTTACCGATACCCGACTGCTTCAACAACGACTTGTCTATCGATGGGAACTGAAAATTTCACATAAACCATTATCATCTCACAAAAGTAATTTTAATCAGCATGGAGACTCCAATATAATCGAGTCATAAGTAAACAGTGTTATTTATCTTTTCAAGAGGTTAAATAATTTCATGAATATTTTTTTTTTCTCGAAATGAAAACGCTGTTGATTTGGAAAAGTCTTTACAGCTTCATCGAACTATTGAGGCGAGCGCTGAAGGCACTCAGCCGATTTGGGATGCTTGGGTGACTAACTCAAGGGTGCACGGCACACCTTGGCTTGGGCTGTCAGATGTTTTGTACAAAAATCGCAACCTGTCTGAGCTAACCTAAGCTAAGCTACCTAGGTATACGTATATGAGTTATTGAAACATGCATGTGTACCAAGCATGCGTGCCGCAACAACTCCTATATGTATTTTGTGTCCGATAAATTCCTCTAAACTATATAGGATAGGATAAGGAAAAATAAAGGTAGAACTTCTTGTCGTTTATTTCTCTGAAAAACAAAAACAGCGTGCAAGCGTGTAGACGTGCACGTGTGTATAGGTGATGTGTGTGATGTTGTAGCAGTGATGCAAGGTTTTGTGTCACTGTATCGCGTGTGCAGCGTGCTCAAGGGCTCCACGCCGAGAAAACGGACCTAGGCTTGAACCGCTACCGAGGGGGGCCTAATCTGGTGTGCGGGAGCGAAATTTACCCCCAGACTACGCTGGCGTGATTTGTGGTTACGCGGGCGTGGGCGTGAACACGCTCTGTTTGGAGAGACAGGCTGGTACTGATCGTTCGCTGACGTGATTGAATCAGGAGGGTCGGTAAAAATGTGTCGCGGTCGTCTTCTATACTGCGCAGCGTTGGGTACGGGTTCATCGTTCGCGGCGGATACCACTAACGGGCTGGGATGATTTGCGGCTTTATCGAAATAACTACGTGTGAGTGATTTTATATACGCCCAGACAGAAAGCATCTCCAGGTCCCTGTGGAGATCCTTATTCCGGACGTATCATGGGGCACAGGTGATTTTACGTAGGGCTCGGTTCTGGAGAACCTGCAACTTATGAATACGATTTTGCGCGTGTGCAAAGATCGGACAACTGTACGTCATAATCAGACGGATGCAAGTTATATATAAAGTGAGTTTATGTCTGAGGGACATTTTACTCTTATGACTAAGCAAATGATGGAGACGACCCAAGACCATAGCGGCTTTGTTTCGCACTCTATCTGTATGTGAATCCGAAATATCAGTGTTTATCTAAAGTGACTCCGAGATATTTGACCTCGCCGGCCCAAGGTATCGCGGTTTCGTATAGCCTGATGGGGATTTCGGGATTCACCTCTATACGCCATCGAAGAAACCAATCACCGAGTGTGCTAACAGCTTTTCCGATGCGTTTCCTGAGCCAATCCAGCCGCCAGCCAGAAGCGTAGATAACTTTATCATCAGCATAGCAGCCTACCTCAACTCCCGGGAGCTCAGGTAGGTCTCTGATGGTCTCAGATTGAAGAGCGTGGACGCGAGTATTGAGCCTTGTGGCACACCTGAGCGTATCGGATGAGGCGATGACAGTTCACCCTCCACTCTAAAACGGAAGGTTCTATCGGTAAGATAATTGCGAATGATATGAATTAACCTATCGGGTACACAAGCTAAACGTAATTTGTATACGAGTCCTTCGTGGCAGACCTTATCGAAGCCCTTGGCGACATCGAAAAATACAGCTATTGTACGTTTCGGTTTAGTTTTTCTCGAGTCCGGGTTCGGGTCCGGATTCGGATCAGCGTTAAAATTAGAGAAAATGTACTCCGTGAGGCGGAATACTTGATCTGTACAAGAATGTGTGGCGCGAAATCCAAACTGCTCAGGCGGTATTAAATTGAGATCTGTAATCGTGACCTGGAGACGGTTCAGAAGGAGCCGCTCGTAAAGCTTACCTAAAGTATCTAGCAAATTATGGGGCGATAGCTAACGGGAAGCGTAGCTTTCTTGCCGGGCTTGTGAATACCTATCACTACGGCCTTTTTTCAGACAGCTGGAAAGTGACCCTGGGACATGGCCGCATTGAAGATGCAGACCAATAGAGCTATGATGCGATCAGGAAGAAGTTTCAGAACCTCGTTCCTGATCTCATAGGGACCTGGAGACTTCCTAAGCTTGAGACGCTTGATGACGGCTAAGACTTCATCGAAAGTGATCGAGATTAGGGTATCCGCCGGAGGAGACGCGAGTGCATGCTCCGCAGCTGATTCGATTAAACCGATATGGAAAGGGTCAGTGTTATCAGTGTTAAGCGAACACTGTTTCTCTAAGCTTGCGGCAAGACATTCCGCTTTATCTCTGCTATCGAACGCGGGAGGCAGCCCGAGGCCTCTGTCGAGAGGAGGCATTGGAGTGACCAAATCTGATTTTAAGGTTCGCGCGAGAGTCCAGTACGACAGGTGAGATGGTTGGAGGCTCTTCAGGAGTCTATCCCACCTGTCGCCTCGAATCTCAGAGATACGAGACTTGACTGTTTTACGTAACGAACGTAATCGATCACGATTCTGCACAGACGTGTAAGCGTCGTAAGCTCAAGTCACGGTTCCTCACGGCTCAAGTTCTTTTCCGTGACCAATGCTCTCACGTCGTCAGGGAGTATGAAATGGCGATCGTTTGCCGCTTGTACCTCTTTCGAGGTCTCTCTGACGGCGGTCTGGAGATAATCAACCAGGGAATCGATGGCCGAATCCGCGTCGGCTTTAGACACCAACACGTCCGGAATCCTGTCTAAACTACTAGACGATGGATTTTCTTTAAAATATTTAACGAATTTCGCGTAATCACCCACCTTTACCGACGGTGGGGTGAAGTCCGAGTTCTGACCTACCTTCTAACCGGACGATATGAATGTAATCTAAAGTGACAATATGTAAGGTAATTTTAAGAGTTTGTTCCAGGCAATACCTGTCAGGAAGTTCTGCACATTTAATGAGGAAAGTGGAATCACCCAACTGTGATGTATGTAGAAAATTGATCATCATCATCATTCATAATTTTAATATTGTGTTTAATGACAAGGCCATGTACCCTCTTATGCCTTGTTCACAATAGGTTAGTAATTTAGTCGAGTACCGAATAATTTAATAACTTAATCTGTCTGAAAAATAAAAATGTTGTCAAGTAAATTAGCAAATTAATTAGTCAAGTCGATCTATTTCGGTGGGTAGCGCCTCCCACCGTGCGTTACTGTTTACACTTGTTCATCTGCTGAAGAAGTCTGAACCTATTGTTTTACTTGAGTTAATTAGCAAAGAAACCACTTTAAAATTTGTATCTATGTATTTTTAGTATGAATGTTACTTTATTGCATTAGATTTTCATATTGCATAGAGGAGTGAGTGCAAATGATCATTGAGCAGTATTTCAGCTACTAAATTACTAGTGTAGTGTGAACAGGGCTCTAGAGTAGGGCGGTGAGTGCGTGCGTCGGTCCAGTACTCACGTCCATGAGCAGCTTGAGGATGCTCTCCCGGATGAGGAGGCAGGGCAGCGCGCGGTTGGGCATGGGGGCGAGCCAGTCGCAGAGCACGTTCAGCACGTTGTGCTCCAGGAACGCGAGCTGCAGGTCCTTCTTTATCAGCTGCGACATCGCGCACTTCAGCATCGACACCTGCTCACAACGACACGCAACACTCTTGAACGACCCACTGCAGGACTATACACTCCTTCCCAAATAAAGATCGTGGGCATAATCGACAAGCCAGCCCACGACGTATTGGCGATTACATACTGAGAAATCCACGGTTCTATGTTTTCCCACATACAGTAGTGAACTATATGAACACATCTCAGGTTCAAGTTTCTTCAGTATGTTTTCCTGCACTGCCAGGTAGGTATATACCGGGATTCGAACCTGCAGACATCACGTTGATATTCCACCGGTCAAACTACTGGACCACCAAAACTTTCTTATTTTGATTTTGTATTATTGCTAGTATTTTACGTAATCTAATTCATTTATTGTGCACAAGTGAAGTGGATGAGAAATAATACCACAGAGCATGGATTTCGACTCGACACAGAAACTCCCTTGAAAATTCTAACAACACGGCCACCATATATGTACACGGGAACAATCAATTTCATACAAATTAAAATAAGTATTTGGATTTGTACCCGAATGGATTATTGGTTTTTCCGTATTATTTACTAAATAATACATTTTATTATTAGATATAAAAATATAAGTTTATTAAATTATAAAATAAATTTTCCTTAATATACATCTGTTGTATTCCTTAAGTACAAAAAATTATTAATTGTTTAAGACAAATTAGGCTATAGTGTCATTGGTTATATACTCGCAATATTCAAGGATATTATACTTCATGGTCATATTTAACATATAAAATAATATTACCAAAACAAATACTAATGTTTGGGCCTATTTACTGATTGTATTCTCAAATACCAATCACGGGTGAGGGGCTTCTCACAATCCAATCAGTACGCTTAAATTATTAACGCTGCACTGCCGTCAACATCACAAATATACTGTTCGCTCGACATCGGTACTACTAAGTCACATTAATAAGTCACATCAAGTTCGTGCATCGCTGTTGTTTTCATACAACGTATGCTCCAAAATTGTTATACAAATAATAACTGTACAATGTGCCTGCCGCGCGGCTCGTGTTCTAATTCAACGTTTATGTATGGACCTACGGAGTGTATGGTGACGTGCTGAACAATATTAAACGGCTGATACATTCATGTGTGTCAAGTGGATGGCGCTGCGACGGATACATGCTCGAGGTTCATGGTCTGGGCCTTAGACCATCATCAGGTGAGTGAGATTCTTCTTTGCCCTGTTATTAGTGAGAGAGGACCAGCGGTGTAAGACATCGTTGCCGCCGGTAGTATGCTCCTACCCTGCCTGACCATAGTATCGTCATCATAGCGGTCGAAATAATTATTATTTTAGAAACCGCCGATCCAACTAATAAACAACATAGAGAACCTTAGTTTAAGTTTGTACTAACACTTTCAAAAGTATGAATATAAAACCTAGGTTCAATGATCGCTAGCGAATCGTCCCAGAGGACAAACCTAGAAATAACCTTTGATAAGGATACGAGCGATAATTCGTTTTTCCTACATATTTCTTTTAGCCGGCTTAGGATAGGCAAAAGTGCCAAGGTATGAGGTATTAAACAATGTAATATTGTTGTAGTTATAATGTAAATTTAAAAACTGTTCAAAATGCTGCCCACCTCGTGTAATGCGTGAAAATTAACCTTGGGTTGGTGCTTGGTGACCTCAACTCCTTTCAGGTCTCACTGAACCCCGTTCGTGGAGTGTATTGCGTGTCTATTGAACTGCTTCGTAATCGTTTGTATGTAAACTGGCGCTTATGGGGTTGAATATGATTTTTGTATTTTTCTAGATAATTAGACTAAATACTCAACACCTATTTTTTAAATTGATTTAGAACGAGAGTCAAGTACTGAGTACCCTTTATTAAGATTCCTAGTTTTCAATCAGTCACATGTATACTATAAATATAAGAAATATTTGCAGTTGCAGTTGCAGTAGATGAATGGATTAAAATAACCTATAATAAATAATATCATTCATATATTTTGTTTTCAATGTTAATCAGTTATTTATTAATTAATAATTAGTATGTTCAATGTTTATAGTTTACACATATGCATGGAAGATGATAAATAATTTTAAAATGTAAAGGTACCGTGTTACTATGGCAACGGTTACCATAGTAATGTTTGGTATGGCAGCGGTAATGTGCATCGCGTATGATGTGTGACAAGTTTTAGTTGGTGGTTGGTGGTTGGTGGTTGGTGGTGTTAGTGTTACCTTCCTGACGGCGGGCTGGTTCCGCTTGTTGAGGTCGCGGTCCTCGTCCGCGGCCGCACGCATCTGCTGCAGCAGCTGCGCGATCAGGTCGTCGTTGTCGTTGATGATGTCGATGTCCCTCCGCCGCCGCCGCCCGCGACGCTCCTCTCGCTTGCGAGCCAACATTATCTCGAAATCCGACATGCCGCCCGCCATCTCCGCCCTACACCACGACACACTCATCTACAAACCACCGACATACACCCGTCTCCTCCCTACACCATACCACCCCCTCACACTCAACTATACACCACCGACACACAAATCGACCGACCTACATGTAACCCAGGGTATAGACATGCCGCCCACCGTCTCCGTCCTGCACAACACTCATACACAAACTAACCGAACGAAATATGGCCCAAGGCCTACACATGTCGTCTACCGTCTCCGCCCTTCAACACATACACACATCACCCACTTATATACAGAACACTAGACAAACAAACAAACCGATCCAAATATAGTCCAAGGCCTATAGAACAAACTGGTCATTATTAATCACCTAAGAACTTCAACGAAAAATACAACTAAAATTCACCAGGAAGTTGAAGCTGAACAAACGGATATGAAATTTAAAAAAAATGTAACACTAAGGAAGACGGGAGGAGATAAACTAAATCTGACAAGAAACTCTAAACTGAAGGAAAACACTTGAGAAACAACTTGACAAAACCTCAACCAAGATATGTGCTTCAGTGTCAACAAACATATAATCACCCTCAAACCAAAGTAACTGAAGAATATGAAAATTGAAATATGATATTAATTTTATACTATAAGAACCACTTAAGAAGTTTTAGCCACCTCTAGATGGATTGAAAAAAGCACCAACACTCATACATGAAATAATATTATTCACTAATAACTTTATTGCAAAAGAAATAAAAACACAAAATATGTTTTTACTATAAGAGGTGAAATATTTTCCATTTTAAATTTATACTATGTGGTTTGTTTCAACAAGTAACGAGAAATATCAATGATATACACAAAAAAGCGCTATTGCAACTATGGGTGAGAAGCTAGTTCTGAATAAAAATAAAATTCCCATATAATATTGATATATAACATATTCATACGACTTGGAGTCCGGTGCCAGTTCATCATCTGACGAGTCGTCAGCAGCCGGTGGTGGAGGTTCCTCACCCTCGGCAGGTGCTGCACCTTCCTCAGCAGGAGTTTCCTCCACTTCACCTTCCACGCGAGCTCTTTTACTGTCTCCTTCATCATCAGAGTCCAAGCGGACTGTGCGACGCTTCTTAGCTAGATAGATAAAATAGTAAATTAATAAAATTCTCAAAAGTAACTCACAGAGAACAGTGCAAATGTATTTTATGAATGGTTCAACACATGCTTGTTAACTGACATACTCGCAACTTCAGTGGCAGCTAGAGAGCATGATATTAGACTACTTTTCGAAGGAAGGTATGGGCATGATAACCATGACAGCTCACAGTGTATTAGTGATTTTAAACTGTGAGCAATCCAGTTTTATGATGTCCTACATACAGTAGTACTACAAGAACATTTCTCAAGTTCAGGTTTCGATATTTCCTTTCACCATCAACCATATGTTACCATATGTTATGGTATATGATAATGTTACCAATTTAAATTAGTACATGTACGCAAATTCCAAAAAAATTCGTTGGTACATGCCGGGATTCGAACCTGAAATATCGGGTTAATGTACCTCTGGTCAAAACACTAGACCACCATGCCTTTATAATATTATATTATAATCTATTTATCGATTAATATGATGCCAAAACATATAACTAGTCAAGCTAATGCAAGTGAGCTTTCGAATTTCAGGTAATTGTGTTAATTGTTGTTCCACTTTTGATTGTAAAAGAAATGTAGCCAAAGCAGTTTAATATATAGAAGGATACCTCTTTGCGTAGGTGACTGGGATCCAGAGCGTGAACTCGAACGTGATTTGGACCTGGACCTTGACCTTAAAAATAAAAAGGCAAATATACTGGTGCTATCAATAAAATATCAGAGAAGGCGGTTTTCAAATTTGCCTCTGACCACAACATTATATTTCATCTTATCTAATATCTTTAATTTTTTTTTTATACCAGTAACACTACCTTCATCTTGTTATATTTCTTTGTAATAAAGAACTGTGTTAACATTTTAACAATTTAATTGATATGGTAAATTTGAAGCTAGGACCTACATATGATAAATAACTGTTCCTTAGATTGATTGACCACAATATTCTATTATAAATACAAATATATGTATATCGAAAATCCTTTACATTTTAGCCCTAACTATGGTCCCAAATTATGAACATTTCGTGGTTCTTTTAGATATGCGGCCACTAAGTGTGGGAATAGCATACCTCATCCTATTCGTAACCTTACACTAGGTCATTGTTTTAGTTTTAAAAAACATTTAAAAGACCATCTATTAGCATGAAACTTAGTAAGTAAATGAATTGGATAATCTGGTTACTCCATGTGATCTCTGAGCTAGTGTGCTGTATGATGTGTAGGCAGTACTAGATTACACTTTACTACTTAAGAATTTAGGGCGTGTATAATATTAATTTGGATTCGTAATTTAAATACGTCCGTGTATTTGTAATTTTGTGTATGTCATAATAATACAATGGCTTTGTCTGAAAACCAGCGCTGCAATGCTCCTACATGCAAGCCTGCAGCTAATGCTGATACAAAATCCTTTTAACCTCATGCAACACATCTCGTCTTACTTTAATTTGTGCTTTTTGTTTATATACATATAATTCTGTGTTGTATGTGATGAATAAATGTATCTTCTTTCTTTCTTTCAAATTAGACAACTAGTCAATACCTGTCTAATGGAAGCCTAATACCCGATTACACATTGAGATACAATAATTGACAGTGGCGCATATTAATTTAAGATATTTTATTTCATTTTTATTTTATATATTTAGCGCACCAACATAAATATTACACATAGTAAAAATTACATATGGTCACTTACAAAATAAAATTACAGTGTAATAATTACAATTACAGGCATGCATGACATTAATAGATGACAAAAAAAACGAATTACGAACTATATTGAAAGAATAATATCTTAATTTGTACAAAGACGCCATCAAATTACGTTTTTAAGCAAGTGCTGCTTAAATGATCCAAATGTTTCAAAAAATATGTCAATGCTGTTATTTGTTCGAGATACATCATTATATAACCTAGCCATGCGTATTATTGGGCTGTTATACACGGTGTTAATGGTCGCAGTTGGAATGGCAAAGATATGTGGAAACGTAATACTTGGCAATTAGGTCTAAGATAAAAGTGATTGATAAGAAATGCATCTATCGAACCGTTTGTAACTTTATGTAGAATTAATAAGTCAGATATATTTCGACTCATTTTTAAACTAGTGATGTTAAAATATTTTAGTCTATCCTCGTAGTTGGGAATAGACTTACGAATACCATTTCTTATACTCAAATGTCTAACAAAACGAGCTTGAACGGATTCAATGAGCTCTATATGAGTGGAATAGTAAGGGGACCATATCGTAGAACCATATTCGAGAATACTTCGAACTAAGGTGTCATAAAGCACGATGATACTCCCGTTATTGCAAAATGGTCGAGATATACGTATAATAAATCCTAGTACCTTGTTAGCTCTCGATACAAGATTATGTATATGTTGCCAGAAAGACAAAAAGGAGTCAAAAGTTATTCCTAAGTCCCGAATAGCGGACACTCTTACTAGGCTAATATCCCCAAGTTGATAACTGAAATCCAAATATTTTAATTTATTTGTAAATGTTATGTATTGACATGTCTTCACATTAAGAGACATTTTATTCTTGATACACCAAGATTCAAGTGTATTAGATCAGCCTGTAATTTCACACAGTCACTTAATTTTGTAATCTGAATATATATTTTAATATCATCTGCATAGGCTAGGCAATTACAAGTCACAGAATCTAAAAGGTCATTTATAAAAATTAAAAAAAGTAACGGCCCTAATTTGGGTCCTAGGGGAACACCAGATGTAGGTATAAAGGAGAAGATTTATAACCAGCCAATGCAACTAGCTGAGAACGATTATACAAGTAACTTTCAAACCAATTTAAGAGATTGCCATGAATTCCAGCATGATTAAGTTTGACCATTAATATTGAATGATCTACACTATCAAATGCTTTGGCAAAATCGGTAAAAATAGTGTCAACTTGACCTTGAGTCTCTAGTATATCTGTTATATAATTAGTGTATATAAGTAAATTAGATGCTGTTGAGCGGTTGGACATAAAACCGTGTTGTCGTACGTTTATCAAAGGACGTAGGTGAGAGTACACGGTTTTGTACAGAATACCCTCAAATACTTTTGCAAATTGTGAAGTCATACATATAGGTCTATAATTTGAAACGTTATTCTTATTACCTGATTTGTATACAGGGACAACATATGAAATTTTCCACAAGTCAGGGAATACGCCTTCTTTGAGCGATTGATTATAGATCATATGTAAAGGTTTAACTAACACTTTTGAGCAAAGCCGTATAAATATTGGTGGGATTCCATCTGGTCCAGCGCCTTTGTTCATGTCCAAAGTTTCAATACTGGTTTCTATATCTTTTTCATTAATGTATATACATGGGAGGCTATCACTGAGGGGGGATTGGATGCAATAAATGTGTTAGTTACTTGCTTATTGTTATATACTGAGGAAAAGTATAAAACGAATAGGTCCGCAACCTAGTTACCCTCAGCAACTCGCCCATCGTATGATACCTGAGCGGGAATGCCACTGGATGTTTTTTTAGACTTGGTGTATCGCCAAAATGATTTGATATTTGTTTTAAGTTCCTTTTCAATCCTATAAGGATATATGAAGGAAATTACATTTTAAGAAAATAAAAGAAATAACATATCGTTCTAATAATGAAATAAAATCTAAATACATGTCAAACTGAGAGAGAATATGTGTGTATAGTTACGATGTGTGTGTGCAAGTGAATAAGTGTATGTTTGTATGTGCTCATATAACAGATATGTATAATTCTTGAGATGGATGCTAATATAGTATCTTGAGTAGATCTTCCGTCTGTTCATAAGAACTGCTATAAAGCCATTATTTATAAACAATATGTGGGTACCTGGATCTCGATTTGGCAGAACCGGATCGCGACCTTGACTTCGATCTGGATTTGGAGCGAGACTTTGATCTGGATTTGGAGCGAGACTTTGATCTTGATTTAGAGTGAGACTTCGATCTGGATCGAGACCGCGATCTCGAACCGGACTTCGAACGAGACCTGGACTTTGATCTGGATCCAGATCGAGCACGTGAACCTGACTTGTGCGAACCAGATCTTGATCGAGACCGGCTTTTTCTTTCACCTTCTAGAATATTTAAGAATTACTGTTACCACTCTTTGAATACATGCTTGTCTCCTTCAGAATAGTTAAATTCACATTATTTACCGCCGATAGTAAAGCAGCGATAGTACTGCCTCTCTATATTATACAGTAATAAACTACACATTTTTTTTCACTTGTGCAATACATAGTTTGGAGAATGTTTCTATTCGAATAAGCTTCACTGTGTGATTTTTGAAATGCTCACAAAACAATAGTAAATACCACATTGTAAAGTACCCGTTGTTTCATTTGATACGTCGTAAAAGAGAGTGAGACGTCCAGCTAAGGTCGGGTTGCTTCGGTTTTGTAAAGCGTTCTCTCTATCACATAACTCAATGACCTGCGATTCATAAATACAACACTGTACGAAAAAGAACTTTGCCGCCAATTTAGTCATATTCCTCGACGTACCAACATCACTGGGATATACATTGGGTGATAACTGATCTGATCGGACTGATGTATGGATTATGCGATTTTGTCGATTGTTGTTTTCGTCTTTTTTACCCCTATTTTAATTAAGGTCAATTTACCTAAGGGAAAAATCTGTAATTAATTGAGTAAATCACCAAATTCAGCAGATTTAGACCTTGACCGTCTGGTCGCTGAACGTGACCTAGATCGACTCGCATGTAATCCTGTTC
>JACEII010000007.1:746107-771862 GCA_014332785.1 Antheraea mylitta
CACTATTTATAATTCATCAGTACAAAGATGCGCTATCCGCATATACTACAGAAAAACATGGAACATTCTAGATATGGATTTAACAAACACAAACTTGTAGGAATAGATAAAACTGCATAGCAGTTTTTCACATACACATATTGAAAACTTATCGCTCAGAGGATAAATAATACACTTCGAAACTTCAACCCTTCTTTAAAGCAATATAAATGAAATTGTAATTGCTTCCAGAGGTTTACATCCTTCCTTTTTATGAAATATGTATATATGGGGCAGCACAAAGCAACTGATGTCAATGGTGGACTCCGATTCGTACCGCCGCACACTGGGCTGAAAATCGGCTTTCATAGACTTAGGGACTTTTATTTTTAAGTGTTATTTTTTTTGCTTGGAATAGATTCAGTAGACTATTATTATGCTCATATATTCACTTGAGTTAATTTGGCTTAAAATTTAACAAGTTAGTCGCATAGTTTATTTACGGAAATTTTGTATGAAGCTGACATGAAAAACTAGGATATCTCTGGAAGCGCAAAGAAAACCATAATATCCTTTCATACGGTTATAGAACTAATTATTTATGATTTTTTGACATACTTCATATCACTGTCACGACAGCGATTTTTTTTTAAAAAATGTCAAATGTTTTATTTCTTTGCTTTGTGACTTGGATAATTTTTTAGTGTTTATAATTACAGTTAACGTGTTACAAAATTGTATTATCATATTCTCTAGCATTATTTTAAAACAAAAAACTATCCATTAAGTTTTTTTTTCTGAATTAATAAATCTTTCTGAATTAATGAATTCTGAATGAATGGCCATAAATTGTAAAGTTTATAAGCACACTTGGGCTTTGTGATGCTTAAAAATCAGAATAATCTATTCAGTTACGAAGCATAGTTTGAGGATTTTTTTTTTCGAAATGTCTACGCTATTGATCCAGCAAGGTCTTAACAGCTTCACCGGACTACTAAGGCGAGCGCTTAAGGCACTCAGCCGATTTTATTTTGGCAACCAGCTCAAGGGTGCACGGCACACCTCGGCTTGGCTGTTGCCTGTTGCATGCAAAATCGCGACCTATCTTAGCTAACCTAGCTAACTATTCATATGTGTATGAGTTGTTGAAACGTATATATGTACCAAGCATACACGCCTCAACAACTCCTCCAAATATTTATTATCGGAAAATTGAGAGAAAGTTTGAGGACTCATAATTCAATTGGACGACAGCTTTTCTGAGGAAGATAGTGTTACACTAAAAGAACTTTGTCTAAGGTTCACTTGACCTTTAGAGAAAACGAAAAGCGATTATCGTTATACTAAGATTTTTAGACACAATTACAAAAAATGACTACAAGTAAATGTAAATTAAAAGCTGTAAAAATTGATGAAAAGATCAAGAAACAAGATCCTTCAGTAGTTTTTCACTCAAAATAGCAATAGTGTTGGCTTTATCCTTAAAACTATCTAAGCAGAAAACAGCTATTAGAGCAGGTGCTAAAGACAATCATTTATCTTTCTATAAGGTACAATAATCCAAACTTTAGGATTGCAGCGTTTTTGGATGTGTTCAACATAGAGCCGAATTCAAAATAAAAGCCCTATAAAGGGACACACTTTACTATCTTATTACATCTTTATCTTCTAATTTACTTTTTTATCATATTTTATTGACTTATTGATTCTACGTACTGTTATAGGGATCTCAAAAAGTCCTTTAAGAAAAAAGATTTATTCACTTAAGTAAATGTATTTATTAATTAACGAAAATTGGTTCACTTAATTAAATTATTTATTTATTATTTAACTCTGAATAATTAATTAATGATCTAAAGTGTTATGACCGAGGCTTAGAATGATCTGAGACTGACTGGGTGGTAATGTGGGCTGTGTAAGGATTCGGAAAGCACTAATGCTAGGTACTGGGAAAGGTACTAGATAGGAAGGGGTGGTGTTGGAGAAAGGTCAGCATATTAGGGTATATGGGTAGGGTATAACAGTACGTCATTAAAGACAGTATTTACTTGTTACTGTAGATTTTTACTTTTTAGGGTGCATTTTCTTGAATTTCATAAATAAAAAAAAAATATAGCATCACGCCAATAATCCACACTTTTCAATTCTGTGTACATTTTTTGTCAATAATTAATTTTAGCTAGTCTAGATAGTTCTTATATGTATTATGTATGTGTAACATATAGTTAATGTATTATAGATTTAGAATATACAAATTTTGTATAGCACTAATTCATCTTTGTTAACATACTTCTCGATTATTGTATCTTCTTCATTTTGCTAAGGTCATTAATAATATATGTTTATATATTTATTGCCACCATAATGTTTTGATTCTTTTTTTTTTTTTGAGAATTAGATAAACTAGACACGAAACATTCAGATCTCAAGGTATTAAAAATCATTCAAGTCAAAAATAATAAATTAAAATATTTGACCATTTAAAAAAAAAAATCGCAGTCGTGACCCTGATATAAAGTATGTCACACAATTATAAATAATTAGTACTATAAACGTATGAAAGGATATTATGGTTTTCTTATTAATATATGAGTATAATAATAGTCTTCTGAAGTTATTCCAAGCAAAAAAAACAACACTTAAAATTAATAGTCCCTAAGTCTATGAAAGCCGATTTTCAGCCCAGTGTGCGCCGTGCGGCTCGGACGCGTGCGCTCATATCGTTTTTGCGACGTAAATTTTTATTCGTGTTACGTTTCCAATTTTTCGTAAGTGTTCGCGACGCGGTTACGCGACCGTGTTTCACGTCGAAAGTTTTCGGTATTTCGGTACGCTCGTTACTCTCACGTTTCCTTGAGACGTTCAGAGTAGTCAATCGTAAGGGGTTCTTTTCAGAACGCAGCAAACTGCACTTTTCGGTGCAACTCTAATCGCACTTTTTAGTGCGTTCTGCGTGTTCTCCGTGTGCTGCGTGTCGCCGGTTCGCGTTCCAGGGAGTTCAGCGCTTCGTGCTACGCTCCGTGGTTCGAGCTCCGTGTCGTCGTGCAGCCGAAGAAAGAAGTGTTAGGGCCTCCCCCTAGGCACTGTAAATCCCCTGTGAGGCATTGCATTTCGCCCACAGTTTTCTTTCGGCCCGGACTCCGGAGTCCGTTAACTTCAAAAAGACGCGCCCCCCTGCCCTTTTGGCAAGGAGGTTCTTAATGTCTTCTCCTGCCCCGCACCCCTCCTCAGGCCCCGGTATGGCCTCGTCTGATGGTATTTCCGCGCGTGTTGATCCGAAGTTGTTAGAGATTTTTAGACAGATGCAGAACCCGCATTCCCTCCCGCCAGAGTTGGCATCTATCTACAATTCTAATCCAGCAGCTTACCAAAACTGTCTGAATTTCATGACTTATGTCTGCCATAACCCAAGAACTCTTACCCCATCGGGTCCCACTCGGGAGGTAGAATCCGACAGTGAATCTGGCCGCTCACGTACTTATTACCGTTACACACTGCCGGAAAGCCGACTCATCCCGTCCCGTGTCTCCGACCGGTCCCCTGCGAACGGAAGCCGGCCGAAAGGTCAACACCGCGTCGGTGTCTAGCCACGCCCCCCGTGCTTCGAATAAGAAGCGCCGCCCACCTCCGCCCATTACGATACAAGACAAGTCGTCTTGGGTCGCGATATGTATGTAAAAAAAAATGTTCCCGGTCGAGTTTCTTGCCGGTTCTTCTCGATGGCTGGGTTGTCTCCGAACCAGTGGTAGTTTTTGACGTTCATAAGTGCCTTATTAGGGCCTAAACTGAATAAAGAAATTTTTAATTTTGATTTTGATTTTGATCTACGCGAGTCTAAACTCGAGGAAGATTTTCTTCACTTCTGCCGTCAATACATTTGCCGGTATTCAAGTGAAAGTCCCCACCACCGACGATCACCGCCGACTGACTTCTTTTCTTGCAGAAAAGAAGTTTGGTTATTTCACCCACGCGCTCGAAGACGAGCGTCCCTTGCGAGTAGTCCTCCGCAGAGATCCCGATAGAAGATATCTCCTCCGACCTTAAGTCGCGAGATTTTCCAGTTAGAGAGGTACATTGAACGTACCACCCCCGCACGAAAGCTTCCTACAATCTAGTGCTGGTCATTCTCGACCGTACTAGAGAGGGGAAAGCTATTTTCTCTCTCTCGTCTCTGTGCGGCCTCACCGGTGTTCCCGTTGAGCCCCCGCACAAAACGTTCGTACCCTCACAGTGTCATAACTGTCAGGTGTACGGACATTCCGGCCGAAATTGCCACCTGCGTCCCAGGTGTGTCAAATGCCTCGGAGATCACTCCACTAGGGAGTGTATCCACACCCCGACCTCCTCTGAGCCTCCTAGTTGCGTCCTATGCGGTACGACCGGGCATACCGCGAATTATCGCGGTTGCCTCTGCGCCCCCCGCACTCGTCGTCCTCGCTATCACAGGCAGGTCTCCCCCATCCAGGGCTCCCGCCGCTCCCGTTCGCCCCCGACCTCCGTCTCTCAACTCTAGAGAGGCCTTCCCGAGCTTGCCGAGCACATCTCGTGCACCGGCAGTGCCCGTACCCGCGCCTAAAATCGATAAATAATGTCGTCATTTTTATTTCTATTTTTAGATCCCGGCGCCGGTCACATTTGTTGAAACTGTAAATTCGATCTCTTTTTAAAATTTTTCTGTGGCCGGACACATCGCGAATCCCTGTCTTGTGCGTCATGGGCAGAGAACTATCGTTTTTATACCCGCACACTAATTGTTCGCGTTTTCTTGGTAATGTCTTTGTTCGAGGCCACCCGGGTGGACGCAGAGATATTGCTATCGCGATACAGTACACACCACATCGATTTTACACATACATAGTAAATCAGACATATTTTTTTTTTATTAACGTGGGGAAATCCCTAACGGATACGCTACCCTCCCGGGGGAGAGGGTAGGTGATGTCCGATTCGCACGGACTAAAACCCCACGGTGTACCGTCCGCCGCATGGTAGGGGCAGCCAGGGATCGAGCATGCTCACTGACCTGAAAACTGCCCCTGCGGCAGCCTGGCGAATGAACGCCAGGCGTCGCCCTACTATAGAGAGGCTACTGGGTACACGACCAGCAGCCTCCCCTCGTCAGCCTCACCAGTGCAACAAGGAGATGGGTGGCCCCGCCCCATCCCCTCAGGTTTGGCGACGATAGTAAATCAGACATGCACCTTACACACCTGGTGAAGGGTTTACTTTTTTTTCCCTTATCGAACTGAATCGAGTAGGTTTAATTTGTCTCCTTCCGAATTACATGTTGTGTTTTTGTATCATGCAATTTTAATTGCATGATTCAAAAATGGATACATGTATAGCTTAGCATAGTTTAGCTAGGTCAGATCGGGTTTTTTCTAGGTAACGGCCAATCCGAGATGTGCCGAGCTCAATAGTTACCAAAATAAAATCGACTGAGTGCCTTAAGCGCTCGCCTTAGTAGTCCGGTGAAAAAAAAAGTTCGAGAAAAAAAACTGATGTTAATGCTATTCAGGATATTGGAGTGAATACAATAAGAAACAAAAAAAAAGAAATCTAGAAGTGGACTACAGCCATAGAATAGTATAAGGTACTACCACAGAGTATCTGTACAGCACATTTTCTCAATAATAGTGAGTTTGTTCCACATTTTACTCTTGGCGTGCCAATATATTTGTTTTGACTCATAATTTGCCTATGCATGTAATTTATAAATGCATATTATTCTTAAAGAACTTACCAATTGATTTAGATCGAGATTTTTTCCTAGTTTTCTTCTCTCTGGATCCGCTACGAGACCGCGATTTCTTGGCACTTTCTCCACTTGTATCCATTTTATCCGGCGATTTTGACTTACTTCTGGACATTTTCCTGGTATTGGGCGATCCATTTGTCGTTTTTACGGGAGAACCGCTACCAGATCTACTTCTTGACTTAGCACGAGAGACGCTTCTAGACCTAGACCTACTTTTAGAACGACTACGAGACCTAGATTTTGTTGGAGAACCACTACGCGATCTAGATTTAGCACGGGAACCACTTCGCACTGCAGAATTAGCTCGGGAACCACTGCGTGATCGTGATTTAGCTGGAGAACCACTCCGTGATCTAGATTTTCCTCGGGAGCCACTACGTGATCTGGATTTAGCAGGAGAACCACTCCGAGATCGAGATTTAGCTCGGGAACCACTACGTGATCTTGATTTAGCTGGCGAACCACTCCGCGATCTAGACTTAGCTGGCGAACCACTCCGCGATCTAGATTTAGCAGGCGAACCACTACGCGATCTAGATTTAGCAGGCGAACCACTACGCGATCTAGATTTGGCTGGCGAACCACTACGCGATCTAGACTTAGCAGGCGAACCACTACGAGATCTAGATTTGGCTGGCGAACCACTACGCGATCTAGATTTAGCTGGCGAACCACTCATCGATCTAGATTTAGCACGGGAACTGCTGCGTGATCTAGATTTATCCCGAGAACCACTTCTAGATCGAGATTTAGCACGCGATCCGCTTCTTGACTTTGCTGGGCTACTACTTCTGGATCTTGCCGACTTGGGTGAGCCTGATCTCGAGCGCGAGGAAGCTCGCGAACCACTTTTAGATCTAGATCGGGATCTTGATCTAGATTTAGACCTAGAACTCGATTTTGAACGTGATCGCGAGTGCGATTTGGATGAGTTACCCCCTGAATGTACAGACCCATCATGGGACATTTTCGAGTCAGATTCAATCTGGAAAAAAAAAGAGTTACAAGTATTTAAAATACAGATACCATCTTAGATATCAACTAAATAACACTTATTTAAGGATATGGTTTTACAGATTTATTTATGTTAAAAAAGGTGTGATGAAAAATTGTAAAAAATGCTAGACTTAGAGACGGACTAACTCTCAAGTACAACTACTGAAATATATCCTGGGGCTTTGATCACATATTTTCATCTCCAACCTCGGCTGCTTGAAGAATGACCTACCATGCTATGGTGTCTTCCTTCATTGAAAGTTCAGCACATTTAAGATATTCAAACTTCATTAATCTTCTTCATGTGCAAGCATAGTATATTTGAGCTTTCATCATCAAGATTTTCATTGACATAGTGTCTGTGATATTTTAATCAAAGCAATATCCAATAATCAGCACCCTACATTCATACTTCTCTCAAACCTCCCTACTTTTGTTCGGCCTTGTAAATAATTCTACATAATCCAATAATCTGATACCCCCTGGTTTTTAATAGTGTGGAATTAGTAAGACTATACTGTACATAGACAGTCAAATTTAGTGTAGCATGAGAATAACAGTAAGTGTAGTTGTAGTTGTAGGTGGTAGAGCTATGCTGAAGCTATTACTAGTTTCAGCATGAATGGGTGGGCTCGCCTGTGGTATTACCACCTTCTCACACAAAAACCGATATGAAGTAACAATGCTTGCATTGTTGCATTTCGTTCGATTAGTGAGAGCACCGGAGGAAGCCAACACCCTCCCACTCCCCCACTTCCACCTCATCCTCCTCATCTGTCATCCCCCCAACACATGCTGGCAACGCACTTGCAACTTCTGTCATGTTGCTAGTGTCTATGGATGGCGGTGATTACTTACAATCAGATGACCCACCTGTTAAAAGAACATAGTATTTCTATTTTGAGTACACCTGTGCAGAGTCAATATGGGTAGTTAAGTAGTTATTTATAAAATACAACTGAGTTTGCAATTTTTTTTAAGTTCTACTTAATTTGTCAATAGTTTCAAGAATGCCTTTAAAACTGGAGATAAATGACTAAATTACTTACAGATCTGCTCCGAGATCTTGACTTTCTACCTTCTGAAACCAAGAAATATCACAATTTGTAACCATATAATAAGGCCTGGATACTACTGATCAGGAGGGACATGTAGACATAAAACTCAACATTAATCTAGTATGTAAACTAACTGAAATATGCTTATTACTATGACTTGATAACATTCAAAATATGTGTTTGAACAAAACAAACTCAAAAACATTTTCACAATTTACATGAATTATCAAGTGAAATTACATTGTATAAAGTACTAGTTAAATATCAAGTACTTTCAAAGTTTCAGTAATGAAATAATCAAATATAATTTAAAAGTATTTAGTAATTATTAATATTTTGAAACATCCACCATTTTACTGTAAAGCAAATGTTTTGTTGCTCATAAGATAAAAAAAAAAACTTTTTATGTTTTAAAGAAATCAATTATAAACAACCTCAACCTCATATCAAAACCATGATAATGGCAATATAAAAACATACAAGTAGACCATAAAAAGCTTCAGAAATATAGTATTTGTTATAAAGTAAAAATCGTAACTTAGCGCAAGAATATAGAACTACTTTACAATTTCTTGTTTACTTTAAGTACTTAAATTGATAACAAAAAGTAATATCAATGAAATTATTCTGTAACAACAGTGTTATTAACATTTTTGAATAGCATTTGAAAATCCATGACATTAGAATCAGTATGTTTTCGTTGATTTTTTATAAGCGTCTAGCGAAAAACGATAAATCGGTTAACCCTATTTAGTTCTTTGTATAATTCTATTTATAATATTTCATAGATGTCTCAACAGTATCCATTATATGTAATAGTAATAAGTAATTTGTCTTAAGAATTTCTCGAATTATCAATTGAGAGAGGTTAGTAATTAGAAAATATTATTATTTACCTTGATCCACGTCCATGTCTATATAACTTTATCTGAACGGTATAAAATTACTTTCTTTTTATATCAATAACTAAATCTAATGATTAAATATAAGTAAAATTGTATAAAACTCAACATAACGATAACAGGATATTGCTTTTCTTAGTGATACCAGACACAATACCAGATGAGATATAATGAATAATCACAGAATAATAATACTCCTAGTGGAGGATATATTATATCCACAGACTAATATGATTACTTCTGTCGCTATTAATATATTTACCACTATAAACTGGACGTTTTAAAAATAAATTATTTGTATGTTTTAAGTTAAAACAGCTAATTATAGGTGTTTTTTAACAGATACGTAAGGCATTACGTATACAGTTTTGGGCTCTTAAGATGTGTTTACCTATTAACATTCATATTTATAGAATTTAGAAAGCACTTGACTTTTTTTTTATAAAAGCACGGCAAAGTGGCTGCACTGTGCCTGATGGTAAGCACAGTGCAATCCAAAAACAACGGCGACTGCCGAGAGATACGTCATCCTTTGTCGGTCGTCACTGTCATGCCGGCCTGTGTAAATGCCACTTCAAGTTACGCTTGAAGGACCCCATATTATAGGAAGGAGGGAACACACTAGCCGGGAGATTGTTCGACAGCTTCACGGTACGGCAAAGATAGGATGTTGCGAACTTTTTAGTTCGTGCCCATATAGGGTTTACCGTAAAACTGTGGCTCCGTAGACCAGCGCGCGTGGTTCGGTTATGAAAAGGAGAAGAAGGGATTAAATGGAACAACTCTGCAGAACACTCGCCACGCCATGATACAGATGGTAGAACACGTTCAGTGAGGCAATATCCCTGCGCACTTGAAGCGGCTCTATAAACTCTGTAATGTCTGCATCATTAACAATGCGGACAGCCCGTCTCTGCAACCTGTCCAAGGCATACAGTAGGTACTTGGCGGAACCGTCCCAAAGGTACGAACAGTATTCCACGCAAGGCCGAACTTGTGCCTTGTAAAGAAGATATAACTGATCAGGCGTGAAAAACCGTCGCACCTTGTTCAGAATTCCGAGTCTCCGAGATGCAGTGGAGATTACGCTCCCGATGTAGTCCCTGGGATTAAGGTCGCTGCGAATATCTATACCCAAGATATTGAGACTGTCTCACATTGCGAGCGAGATGTTCTGAAGAGTAGGAAGGGGGGTAAATGGAGATGTCTTGCATGTAAACACGCACACCTGTGTTTTGTTAGCATTAAACTCGACCAAATTACTTTGCTCTCCATATTGATATGCGATGTAAGGATTGGTCGAGCTCAATGATAAGTTCCTGCCGTCTCTTTTCTGTTTCTCCCTGGCCACAAGAAAGCTTGCTGTAATATAACTCATGGATGGTACTGCGACTCGTCACATTAGGTCGATTACAATTATAATTATTATAGGAAATACCTTGAACTTTTGTTGTATCAGGTTAAATTTAATATACAAATTCAGTCCTGATCAATTTTTTGATCGTTCTGAAAGTAAACGATTGACGAGGACTTTGTGAATAAATATTTAGCAACACTGACTGTAATTGTCAATAATGACATCTACTAGTTTTAGGACAGATTTTCGTTGTGTTTTTGTCTAGTATTATTTACAAATAGTTGAATAGTTATGTTTCTTTTATAACTAAGTTTAACACAAAACTTGCAATAAACCATAAGTTTGTGATAAAAATGGAGGATATAAACAAATTACCACTCAAAAGAGTAGAGCTTTCTTTGACGAAGTTCAACGAAGTCGCTATACCCCATCATCTAGATTTGTTGCGCCAACACAAGGCCAATATAATCAAAGTACGTAGACAATTCTTACTTCCTTTGTTTTTAAAATGTTTGGTATGGTCAGCTGATACGGTGAGTGGGCGTTTTGTAATAAAAATAGAGCGGAATTTATACGTTGTCTAAATAGAACGTCATTTCAGAGCGCTTAAATAGATTTATAAATATATATATTTCATATAGTCTTTGCAAATTCTGTTTAGTTCTACAACATTTGTGAGATAAAGTATTATCTTGTTATTTATAAATTATCAATATTCATAAAACATACATCTGTCTGTTCTCAATTTAATTGTTACACAGTAAATATGAATCTTACAATATTATTAATAACTTGTGATGAAATTCTATACTTGTATAGAGTATATACCTTCTTCTTGTGGCTGGAGTGGCAATAAAATTCTTATAATAGCTGGATGTTAGCCTAAAATATTTTTTGGAGTGGAAACATGACAATGTTTATCTATATTAAAAATAGATTCTGTTTTTTTTCGAAATGACTATGCTATCGACCCAGCAAGGTCTTAACAGCTTCACCGGACTACTAAGGCGAGTGCTTGTGGCACTCAGCCAATTTTATTTGAGCAACTGGCTCAAGGCTGCATTGCATACCTCGGCTTGGGCTGTTGCCTGATACATGCAATTTGCGACCTATCTGAACTGACCTAAGCTAACTATTCATACATATATGAGTTGTTGGAGCATATATGTGTACCAAGCTTACATACCTCAACAACTCTTATATATATATTTCATATCGGATTTAAAAATGGATATTGCTGTATCTAATATGTATAACTTTAAACACTTTTGACTGATCACCATGAAGGTTGGCACATTCAATTGTTAATTCAGAAAAAAGGCTCTAATGCTCTCCACTTTAGTATAACTTGTTACTGCATGGTGCTGTAATTTATCAACTTTTATAATTTTCAATTAGTTACCATAAAAATAGGTATGATTAAATTAAAATGATTGTAAGTTACAAGTACAACTTCAATATCATATTATTATTGCATAGAGGAATTACTTTACTCTTTCACTTAAACCTCATAGCATGATGATTTTTTCCAGTAAATAATGTACACTCAAATGAGATGGACTATAATATATATTTATAAAGATATTTATGTATATCATTATTATTACAAATCATATTATTACACAGAAGAAATGTACTGTTTGAGAATTATATCAGCTTACACAATATACACATTTAGAATTATATGAAGATAATGTATAATGTAATCAGTTGTAGAGTTTCCAAGACTGAAGAAGATCAAGGTAGCTCAGTTAGAAATAGTAAACATTTCCTGTGTTATTAGAAAAAAGGTAAAATATATATTAAATATTTGCTTTACAAAAGTTTGGGTACTTTCATGTTAAATGCACAACACTTATGGACTATTGCTGTGGCAAGTTCACATTATACTTTTTTGTATGTCTTACCTAATGTAACAAAGTGAGATAAAAGAGCAAGATGTTGAATGTTAGTTGAGCACTGTGCATTTAATACAGCTGTACCCAAACTTTTTTAAAGCAAGTATTTAATATGTATTTAACTTTTTTGTAGTAACATGGTTAATATTTACCAGACCAAGAGTTCAAGGATCATCTAAATCAAGTTTTATTGTGAAGACATTGCTATTGTTATAAATGATAATTATTTCTGAAGGTAACATATTTTCTGTCTCTCTACAAAGAATATGTACACCTGTAAAAATACACAAAAATAAATTAGTAATATAAAAATAAGTAAATGTTGTATATTTCCTGCTCACTCTTCTTAATGAGGGAAATGTTTGTATATAGGTGTATGTACAAGTAACAAGTTCTGAACTATTATACTATACGTTATGTTGTAACATTCATAAATACTGTAAACTTGATTAAGTATTTATTTATTTTGGATGTTATAAGGAATACTTTTATTTTTTTTTTTTTTCTTTTTTAACGTGCGGAAATCCCTTGTGGATACCCATCCTCCCGGGGGAGAGGATGGGTTATGTCCGACTTGCACGGACTAAAACCCCACGGTGTACCAACAGACCGTAGTGTTGGGGCGGCAAGGGATCGTGCTAAGCTATTCCCCTTAGATAGCCGCCCCAACGGTCCGCCCGGCGGAAGGTGGCCGCCGAGCTCCTACCTATAGAGAGGCAGCTGGGTACACACCAGCTGCCTCCCCTCGTCCGCCGGACCTGTGCAATGAGGGGATGAGCCCCCCGACTACATTCCCTCAGGTCCGGCTACGGTGGCAGAAGGAGTTGGGCAAAATGCCGCCTCCTCCTGCCGGTCGTCCGTTGGCGAAGACGGCCGCTGAGGGGGTCCGCCTCGCGGGCCCTCTCCGCCGCCTCCTTTTGCGAGATGACTTCCTCGCAAAAGGAGGCCACTACTCGCCACGCCTGCTCGCTGCCGAGCATGGATGAAACCACGCTCGGCAGCGATAAATCCTCCCCCACCATCGCCGCCAGAGTGCGGCGCTCCACCTCCCACGCAACACACTCAGAGAGAGTGTGCTGCGCGGTATCCTCCTCAGCGCCGCACTCATGGCAGGCGGTGGTCGGCTCCCTACGAGCGATCCGGTGCAGGTACCATCCGAAACAGCCGTGTCCGGTGAGTACCTGCACCATCCTGAACGTCAGGGAGCCCCACTCCCTCCCAAGCCACTCTCGCAGGACCGGGCGGACGGCGTTGACGGTGTACGTTCCGTAGCGCGCGTCCGCCAGGTCCTGCATCCACCGCTCTACCGCTCCCTCCCGTAACTCCCGTCTCTTATACTCTATCTCCCTGGGAGTCGGAGGCTGACCATTACGTTTCCTCGCCGCCGTGAATTCGTACACGGCGGCGAGAACTCTTGCCTCCAGTTCCCAGGGAAGGGAGCCGGCGAGCGCAAATGCCACCGCCGAGGACACCGTCCGGTACGCCCGGATCGCCCTTAGTGCCACCGTGCGCTGCGCACTGCGCAGCGCGCGCACGTTGGCGGCACCGAGGGCGTCCGCCCAGACCGGTGCCCCGTAGGCAGCCATCGCCCGCACAACTCCCATAAAGAGTCGTCGGCACCCGGCACCCGGCCCCCCAATATTGGGGAGCAACCGGCCGAGTGCCGACGCTGCCCCCGCGATCCGCGGCCCGAGTCCCACAAAGTGGGGCTCGAACCGCCAGCGCCCGTCCAAGGTGAGGCCCAAGTATTTCATTTGTGCCCCCACCCTGATCCGGGCGCCCTCCACCATTATGTGGGCCCCAGGTGGTGGTCCCCGCCGAGGCCCATGAAAAAGTATGGCCTCGGTCTTCTCGAGGGCCACCCTGAGGCCCAACCTCTTTATGCGCCTGACCACGAGGGTTGTGGCCATCGTGGCCAGGCGCTCTACCTCCTTCCATTCCCCCCCCGGGCTACGATAAGGGTGTCATCCGCGTAACAAATTAGGCGCGCTCCATATGGGAGCACGCCGCGGAGCACCCAGTCGTAGCCCATGTTCCACAGGAGCGGCCCCAGAACCGACCCCTGTGGAACCCCCCGCCTTGTGGCCCGCCGAACCATCCGTCCGTCGCCGTCGACGTAGGCGACCTGCCTGTCCTCCAGGTACGCCTCCAACAGCCGCCGCAGGTGCGGGGGCACTCCGAAATATCGGAGAGCCTTCCGTATGACACCGTGCGGCAGGCTGTTGAAGGCATTGGCGATGTCTAAGGACACCGCCAAAATCCTCTCCCCTTGGGAGGTCGCCCCCGTCGACAGAGACTTTAGAAGGCACAGGGCGTCCACTGTGGAACGCCCAGCCCGGAAGCCAAACTGCGCGTCCGATATATTCGGCCCAACTCCCTCCAGGTGCTGGACGATTCGGGAAGAGACGACCCTCTCCAGCACCTTCCCGACGTCGTCCAGCAGGACAAGGGGCCGATACCCGGACGCGCAGTCCAGAGGGCGGCCCTCCTTTGCTAACAGGCAGAGCCGCCCAAGCTTCCAGAGCTTCGGGAACTGCCCGACCGCTAAACACTGGTCGAACAGCTCCCGAAGCCACCCTCCAAGATGGTCCAATGCAAGGCCAAGCACCCGACCCGGGACCCCATCAGGGCCGGGCGCTCTCCTCCGGTTGAGGAGGCGCTCGACAGCTCTCTCTACCTCCTCCTCCGTAATTGGGGGAGGACTGTCAGGTACCTCCTCAACTTGCGCCCGAGGCGGAGGCATGGGAGGAGCCGGTAGCGGCGGAGGGTCAGGGAACAATTCTCCCACGACCCTCACCACCACCTCCGGCTGGAGGGTCTCCGTCACCGGGGGCGCCCAGGATCGCAACTTCTTGCGTACGATCCGATACGGGCGCCCCCAAGGATCTCCCTCCACCGTTTGTAGCAGCTCCTCCCATGCCGCTTCCTTCGCCCGGCTGATGGCAGCCTGCAGGATCTTCCTGCACTCCCTGTAGCTGCCATACAGCCGGGCTTCCTCCTCAGGGTCCCGGTGCCGCCGTCGGCGGCTGCGCCCGAACAGCCGCCTGGCCGCGGAACAGGCCGCCCGAAGATCGGCGAGCTCCGGCGACCACCAGTACACCGCCCGTTTGTTTGGGCGGTGTACGTTCTGTGGCATCGACGCGTCGCAGACCTCCGTGAGGGCACCACGGAGGCGGGCTGCAGACGCGTCGACATCCTCCTGCGGGGGGGGCATGGCCCACGCCTGGACGATGGCGGCCTCTTCCGCTAGTTCACGGTTGAGGCGGCTCACCGCCCAGCAGGGGAACGTCGCGCCCCTCCGGGGGCGAGAGCCAATTCCGGCTTGGGAGGTGGAGACCTCGAACCTAATATATCGGTGGTCCGATAGAGTCTCCACCTTCTCAAGCACTCTCCACCCCCGGACACGACGTGCGACAGACGGGGTGGCAAATGAAATAAGGAATACTAACTATGGTCTATTTTCTTAAGGCTTCAAAGTTAAGATATCGTGTAAAGTCTTTGTAATGTTGTTTATTGAAATAGAAGACTTCTTATAACACTGAAATTGGTTCAGCTTTGTTTTACCTTAAAATCAATACTTTATTAAAAACTCTATTTAAAATAAAATATGATACTTCATGTTTAATATTTATATAAATCATGTTTGCGGACGATACTGTTCTTTTATTCCATGATAAAACATGGAAGAAAGTTAAAGAACACGCCGAAAATGGATTATCTATTGCTACTTCTTGGCTCGAGGATAGTTTGCTTTCATTAAATGGAAATAAAACGAAATATCTCTGCTTTAGTAAAACAGCAAAAACACAAACAGATGCAAAGTTTAAGATTATAGCTCACACCTATCCCTGCAACAGAAATAAATTTGTTAAGAATTGTAACTGCTGCCCTCTAGAACAAGTGGAGACTATTAAATATCTTGGCGTTACCATTGACAACCAGTTACACTGGAGTTTTCATGTTCGTAGCTTAACTAACCGTGTGAGAAAGCTAATTTATATCTTTAAAACCCTTCCTACTATTGCTGATGAAAGAATAATGAATCAGTCTTACTACGTACTCTGTAATAGTATAATTAGTTACTATATATGTGCATGGGGAGGTGCGACAAAAAAAATCATGCTAGAACTAGAACGGGCGCAACGGACAGTCCTCAAAGTGATGAGATTTTTGCCATTTAGACATCCCACAGAAGATCTTTATAGACTAAGTAAAATTTTATCAGTAAGAAAAAACTTTATTTACTCAGTGGTAAAAAAATATCACAAAACTGTCCCTTATCTACAGTATTCTAATAAAAGGCTGCAAAACTATACCATTCCAAACTTGAGATCCACATTTGCACGGAGACACTTTGATTTCAGGGCGCCCTCATTATACAATATAGTGGATAAAAAGTTTAAGATTAAAAACTTAAGTAATTATAAAGTTAAACACAGAATAGTATGTTGGTTGGACGAATATGACTATGACAGTCTCGAGACTCTCATAAGTAACATAAAGCAGGGAGCAAGTTAGCAAAGTAATCAAAACTAGCATGTTAGGATTAGGATCATAATGTAGTCATGAACCCAGTTTTACACACAGCAAGATTCAAACAGATAGTGATCCCACCCACACCATAGATTCAATAGCACACATCTAATACCATTATAATACTGTCGACTTTATAATGTAAAACACGCACACGCTCATTATCTTTTCCATACATCCTTCTTTTTACATACACACACACACACATACACACACACACCAAAAACATCAAATGAAAGCTTACTGAAAACATGTATATTAATTAGTACTCAATTTGCTATATATACATATAGCTTGTGTTCATTGTCACTTATATGCTATGGTATGTAAATTGCAACACGTTCATAAAATTTGTAACTGTCTCCTACAACATAGTATACACTAACGTAGGAGGCAGGGTTCCCTTTATTATATAGAGATGTAACAAAATGCCTAATAAAGATTATTATTATTATTATTAATTTATGTGTGAATAAATATTCAGGGTGGAAGTAGTATCAAGTCTAGTTTATGTTATCGCATTATGAAATGCATCTAATCTTTGAGGTACTGGTATTTGTAAGAAAGACCTGATGCCATAAACAGCTGAATTACTTTTGCTATTGTTCGTGGTCAAGAACATATGTGCCGAGAACCTTGCATTGCTGTGTCTCTAAGATATTTTGGTCTCAGTTACAAAACACACAAACAAATTGTTGGTATGACCAGTAAAAGAAAAGTATTAAGTGTGAAGTAACAAGTTTGGTTGACACATACAATAGAAAAGGGAGAAAGGAAAATTTTTATAATAAAGACTCTAAAACAAAAATAAATGTTGGGTCCTTTAAGTTCTTTATAAAGAATTTGCACTGTCTACAGTCATGCAAGTGATGATATAAACATGATAAAAAATATATCCTTTACTAGAACTGGTAAGAAAATGAAGTTTTTTTAGTATGAAGAAAAAGGAGATTACACAAGAGTTAGAATGGAACAGACACATGCAAGACGGGTAGCTTCTCAACTGCGTACATTGTTGGGTGAACTTGAAGCTCTACGTCGGCAAGTGCAGATGGAAGACTGGCCTAAGTTTGATAAGCTCACACAGCGTTCACGTGATCAAACCCTTAGAGCGATTATGGATTATTTAGGTAAGGTTTATATAAAACCACTTTTAGGTTACTTGTAATTATGACCTGAAAATTATTCATGATTTTCACATATATTCTCATACCTTAGTGATCCCCTTCAAAAATAATTTTAATACTAAAAACTTTGTAAATGTACAATGGACATAAAAGAAAGATACTGTTATATTTGTTTAGTACCTGGGCGACCGAGCCTAGCTCGGTTCTTTAAAAACTTTTTTGATTGAAATCTTACTAAAAAAAGTTTTCTATGAATAAAATCTAGCTAGATCAATTTATCGTCTCTGAAACTATCTACATACTAAATTTCACGGAAATAGAGGACGCCATTTCCGAGATCATGAATATATAGAAATATAAAAATATACAAGAATTGCTCGTTTAATGGTATTAGATTAATAGATTGTCTAAAATAAGCACATTTGTAGTGATAAAAATGAGTTAATTGAATGTTCTTACTGATAGTTTTCTCACATTAATTAAGCTATACACTTAACTGATAAAAATATGAGAAAATTACCATGCCATATTAAAATCCGACTTGCATAGAATTCAATGTTATGGGAAGAAATCAATGAAATAAATATAAAGTTACTCCCATGCATCCTTTAGCAGTTATGTCTAAAGTGTAAAAATAATAGTCTAAAATAAAGAACTAAGGCAGGAAGAACTAAGGAAGTGCTGGTGATAGACAATACAATTGTTGCACCAATAGTGTTTATACACATCAAAGGAGTTTAGTAGCATTATTGTAATGACACAGGTGTAGGACTTTTAGTGGGCCCCTTTAAAAGTATAATTTTTGATGTTGGATTGAGGTTGATAAAGTTTATATGTATTTATTCCATTCTCAAAAAGCTAAAATTAATCCCATGATTTATTAAAATGAGATCCCCTGTTGTTTACTTGCATTAATATCTTATGGGCCTTGAGTTTTTATTTTCCTTCTAATCGACCCCATTGCTTGGTGTCATTGACCCCTGGGGTCGATATAAACCACTTTGGAATTACAACAGTGTCTAGATCAGAGGTTATCAGACTTTTTTCTTATAGACCACTTTCAAAATTTCACTGATTCCGGTGGATCACTTGTATCGCAGCCAAGTTCCAACCATGAATTAATAGTTTTTGAAAGAAGAAGTGAGATTTAATTGGTTAATTAATCGATTGTGCTGTGGGTGGATGTAGAATATGCAAGATTTTACAAGTAACAGTCTCTGAGCTCTTTAAAATATTATCTGCCTACATTGATAGGTGAAGTAAAGCCTACAATTTGGTTCTACACTGTGGAAAGCAGATATACATTTTTGTGGACCCCTCTTAAAAATTGTGAACTCTTTTTGTCACGCCAACCTAGACCCCCCGTCGAGTCACCCCTGTGTGTGACCTGTGAGTGGACCACTTTGGGAACTAATGGTCTAGATGCTGGATTGTAATGGCAGATAGCAATAACTTTTTACCCTATGTATAAACAATAATACATGACATTATTGTTATATTTTTACATCTTAAGTACTTGTAAGTTTTAAAAAAAGAGATATTGACAATAGGATTCCCAAGGCTACAGAGAATTGATGTTTTAGGTGTTATTGAAAGCAGTTGTAAAGCTCTAGTGATGCGCAGAGCGAGTCCTCGACGTTCCGGTGAGAAGTGAATTATTGAGAATGCGTTGAATTCTAACTAACCATTGATGTTTTTAACATTTTTCTAAACGAAATACATAGAACACACTTTGAAAGAAACTAATTTTAAGCAGATTTATATATTCTTGTGATGTATTCTCGAATATTCTGTAAAATCCATTTCATTTGATTAATTGCATCTTAGAGTTTTATAATGTATATGTGAATTTTTAACCAAATGTGCTGTGAAAATTCAATGAATTGATAGTGTTAATCTTAGATGAATCATGATTTTCATTACAATTTTTTTCATCATTTTTTTTACTTCATTTGTTTTTGCTAGGATGTGTCGATTCCATATGTCATATCATGATATACAAATTAATTATAGGAAGGGAGTTTTTGGCGGGATCTTAGAATGTCAGGTAGTGGATTTTATATTTTATTCATGATATTGTGTTATTTGACTCTAATTTTATGTAATATTGGTGTTGTTTTGCGTAATATAGTTTGTTTATTGTGCACAAGTGAAGTGAATGGGAAATAATATCACAGAGCATGGATTCTGAGATGCCACAAAAACTCTATGGAAAGTTATAGCAATACGGCTACCATCTTGTTAGTTCATTGAAATGATCACAAGAAATTTGTAAGATCATTACCTACTCCACAATGGCAGTATTAATCAACAAGAAGATTGGTTGCTACAAATATAACTAAAAAAATCAATAGGAAGTTTAATTTTTATTATAATTGTTACATAGTATAAAACAAGTCCTCTGTTTTTTTTTTATATCATATAGGAGACAAACAAGCAGGCGGGTCACCTGTTGTTACGCGATCACCGCCACCCATAGACACTAGCAACCCCAGAGAATTAGCAAGTGCGTTGCCAGCCTGTGTTTGGGGGAATGGAAAGAAAGGGAGAGCAGAGGGGAGGGGAGATAGAGCTCCGACGCTCTTAGTGACTGAACGAAACGCAACAATGCAAGCACTGTTACTTCACGTCGAATTTCTGTGAGGGGGTGGTGCTACCCCGTACGAGCCGACCCATTCATGCTGAAACCAATAATAGCTTCAACGTGGCTCTATCACTTGTCTGTCTGTCTGTTCGCGATAAACTCAAAACTGCTGAACAGATTTTCACATGGTTGTCAGCAGTAGATAGAGTGATTAATGAGGAAGGTTTAGTTATACAATTTGTCATAGTTCTGTTGTTTTTATCAAGGTGGGACAACATCCACTGGGCCTGATAGTAAATGAAAAAATACAAAAAAAAAAATTCAATGTTTAAGATTTTGCAAACAATGACTTGAATTTGTGTATGTTGAACATATTGGTCATGAATATATTTGGTTAAGTTTTGCAAGAATTTTGTAATTTAGCTCTAATTATGATTCTTGTGGTGCAGAAACGTCTCCGCTCTCAATAAATCGCCGTCCGATAGAACAAACCGTTGCTGGGAGCACAATGTCCACAGATTCCGTGGGTATTATTACTCAGAATGATGAGTCTCAAGATGCTGAAACTCCACTGGTACAGCTACAAGTCAATGAACAGGTCAGATATTAAGAAAAAAAAATGGCGTGTGTTGTATAGACCCCAGATAGAAGTGAAATTGTTTATTATAGGAAAGCTTTTAAATTAATTTTTAAAATTACGCTCATCGCGAATTAGTAAATTGGTACAAATTCCCTATAATTATCGACACATAGAGGGCGAACTATGCTATTGAACAGCTCGGCACAGCAACGTAGGCATTTACAGTTATAAGAAGGGTTATTTGGTTTTAATGAATTACCATATTAAAACCATGTCTCTTGGATGAAGGCATTACTTTGCGGAAATCCATCGTTTAATATTTGGGGTGGACGTTTCTTTGCATTTAATCTTAGTTGATTGTGAGACGTAGTAGGGACTAATAAATTAGGCAGAAGTAGAAAATAACTTTAATATCAAAACTCTATAGTTTTTCCCTACCATGAAAAAGTAGGGAAAGCAGTGTGCTGACTATGGCTTGTGCTCTGTACATAACAATGTAGCTAGTTTCTGTTATTTGTAAATAATGATGTGAAATGTGGGTGATAGGAGGTGAGTTTAAACGAACGTGAGGCTATGCTGAGAGGCTGGAGCGAGCTGCAGAGCGAAGTACGAGCCCTCCATGACGCCTGGCAACATGTACAAGCCGCTGCCTTGGCACAGAAAGAACAGGTAATTTCATACCATATGTATTCATTGTGATAAATCATATTGACTAAGCGGATGGATCAGTTAATTTTGACCTAATAATCCCAGGTGTTATCGATTATATCCCATTGGGCAGTGATAAATATATTATTGTATTCAAATAGGACTAGCTATATACAGACAATACATAATATAATACATTATTGGTAGGTTACAAATATACCTACACTGCAGAATTACAAACATGTAACAGAGGATGGCACTAATATTCTAGGAACTTTACAAGCAATTAAAGCTTCTTCTCTTTGCAATGTTGTGATAAAGAAAAGTCTTTTCACTATTTTCCTAAATTTACATATATTAGTAATATTTTGAATTAAGTCAATAGTTTTTTTTTTGTTTAAATGATTACGCTATTGACCCACCAAGGTCGTAACAGCTTCACCGAAGTATTAAGGCGAGCGCCTAAGGTACTCAGCCGATTTTATTTTGGCAACCAGCTCAAGGGTGCACATCACACCTCGGCTTGGCTTGGCACCTTCCTGTTGCATGCAAAATCACGACCTATCTTAGCTAACCTAGCCAACCATTCGTATATGCATGAGTTGCTGAAACGTATATGTGTACCAAGCATACACGCCTCAACAACTCCTCCATATATTTATTATCGGAAAATTGAGAGTTTTTAGTTCGATAAGGGGAAAAAAGTAAACCCTTCCACTTTCATGTGTAAGCGTGTAGACGTGCACGTGTGTGGGGGCGATCATGTAGTGTTGTAGCAGTGATGTATATTTGTGTGTCACCGTATCGCGCAAGCAACGCACTCAAGAGCTACCGAGGGATCGAACCTAGGCTTGAGCCGCTGCCGTGGGAGGACTAATCGGGTGTGCGGGAGCGAAATTAACCCCCAGACCGCGGCGGCGTGATCTGTGGTTACGCGGGCGTGAACACGCTCTGTTTCGAGGGACAGGCTGGTAATGATCGTTCGCTGACGTGATTGAATCAGGAGGGTCGGTAAAAATGTGTTGCGGACGGACGTCTTTTATAACGCGCAGCGTTAGGTACGGGTTCATAGTTTGCGGCAGATACCACTAACGGACTGGTATGATTCGCGGCTTTTTCAAAATAACTAATCGTAAGGGATTTTACGTACGCTCAGATAGAAGGGATCTCTAGGTCTCTATAGAGATCGACTCTCCGGATGTACCACGGGGCACCGGTCACTTTACTCTCTTCGCACTCTGGCGGCGGTGGTGGGGGAGGATTTGTCGCTGCCGAGCGTGGTTTCGTCCATGCTCGGCAGCGAACAGGCGTGGCGAGTAGTGGCCTCCTTTTGCGAGGAAGTCATCTCGCAAAACGAGGCGACGGAGAGGGCTCGCGAGGCGGATCTCCTCAGTGGCCGTCTTCGCCAATGGAGGACCGGCAGGAGGAGGGGGCGTTTTGCCCAAAAAAAAAAGATGTATAAGCGTGTACATACCCAAGTTCTATAACTTTCAATATGAAAACCAAAAATACTTTATTCACTTTAGACCCTAATAAGGCACTTATGAAGGTCAAAAACTACCACTTTCTTTGATAATACACACATGATTATTTTTAAACATTTTTTTTTTTAATTGTTGGCATCTACCGGTGTTATTACAAAATAGTTAAATACGTATTAAATACTTGCTTTAAAAAGGTTTCGTACTAAATGCACCGCGCTCGCCCGAGGCAAGTTCGCGTTATCTATTTTTCGCAAGTCTAACTTTTTTTTTATGTGTTAAATATTTAATACGTATTTAACTTTTTTTGGTAATAACTCCGCATATGTTTTCTTCATTGTTTACAAGATGTTCTTATAATCTTTTAAATAGTTACTCTCTTTATCACTGTTGGGGCCGCCTCCCGTCAAATCTATATGAATGGCGACACTTTTCGGCCTCGTACGTCATCGGCCCGCGGTTAGGCGGGGTGAGGTGGAATGAGGTGAGAGGTAAGGCGACGTTCCCGGCGTTGGGCGGGCGTAGAACTCTCAAAGGTGGTAGAGAGAGCGCCGGTAGCCCACCTCGGTGACGACAGTCGGATGCCGGTCTCGGATGTCCTGAAGGGGTCTCTATGATGTGCAATAATGCACGAGCCAGTCGATTAAGGTGGTAGCTTTTGAAGCGGAGTTCGGGGTGGTCGCAAGAAAACAACGTGGTTCTCATATAATGACCGCGTCCCCAAGCAGACAGAGCATTAACACTCTCGATAATCAATAAATACTATTCTTGCTCGTACCACTCGATGTTATTGCAATCAGATGTGCAATCAGACTACTCAATGTTATCTCAATTAACTCTGCGATCAGACTGCACTTATCGTGTGCGTCGCCAACAATCACCCTATGTACAATTTGTTATTAACTATTATGTGCTGCGTGCCACAAAAATGTAACAATTTCTGCATATCTCATTATCTACATAGCAGTAAATTGTGAACTATTGATGCAGATTTTCATTGCCATATCGCAAATAAAGAAGTCGTATTTCAAAAACTGTACTTGGTATTCTAATACTTTCTTTGGTACAGTGATATTTGCTTATTATACCTGTATTTAATAAAACATTCACCTAGCAAGGTCTTAACTACTTCACCGGACTACAGAACATTCACAGATTATTGTTATTAATAATAGCATATATTACTACCTATCCAAGAATAATGATAATGTTTAAAAGATAGCAGTTTTCTGTCTGCTAAAGAAATAGTTATTCTTTGTTACTAGAATGTTCGTTACACAAAGCGAGACATTTTTTTGTCACATTTTTGTTATATTTTGATTACTTCAGTATTAATGCTATTTATACGTGTCATGTTCAGTAATTTTGTGGCGTATAGGTGATAACATGAGTAAATGTTTTTAAATAAATGTTTTTCTTGTACTTCTAAAATTTCATAGAAAAAAAATTGCTTGTCTATAGAATCGGTTTATGGATTATAATTTTATGTGATAAAGTCATAAGAAAACATTGGATACTATTACGAATTTAATTATCTATACTAATATTATAAAGAGGTAAAGTTTGTGAGTTTGTAACGTTGTGAATTGTGACGGCCTAGGAGGTCAGGAACTACTGGTCCGATTTGAAAAATTATTTCAATGTCATATAGCTAATTTATCTAAGATAGTTATAAGCTATATATCATCACGCTAAGACCAATAGGAGCGGAGCAGCAATAAAGAATGTTTAAAAATTGGGTTTTTTTTTTCTCTTGAGAGCTTCCGCTACGTGTTAGTTACCCCAAAGTAACTATCCCACATGTACTAAGTTTTTTCACAAAATTCTTTTCTTTTTGGAAATTTAATACTTGTTAACAAAAAACTGTGTGATTATAAGATGACAGTAAAGTTGATGAATTTATCAATAATTTAAATTTTCCACGTGATAAATTACCTTCTCTAAGACGCCAGAGAAAGAAATAGATGTTTTTGAAGATAAGCTGTGTATTGAGTAATTGTGATAATTCAAAGGTGGCGATAGCAGCAGCTAATGTCGAAGTAGCCGCTGATAATGTAGCAGCTGCACGATCTCATTTATCGGCCGTAGAAAGGTGAGTAAATTCTAAGGGAAAAAAGTAACAACAACTGCTCAATGTGGATGTTATCTGTCCGCATTCTTAAAAAAAATATTTATTAACCCATAACCTGACTTTTTAAGACTCCAATCTCAAAATGGCAGCTCGTGTTTTTAAATATCTAGGCAAATTTTCTAAAGTTATAATTTGTTAATTTCAAGTTTTTTTTTTTTTTTCAATATTTGTAATAGCTTATGTTACCAAGAGTGTTGTTGACCAATGCATCATAGGTCTACATTCGTTTGGATGTAGCTTAATCGACTATACTTTTGGATAGTAAAGGACTTAATTTTGAAAAATATTTGGTCAGAAGAGTTTTGTCTCTCGTTAAATTGTACAACTTATAAATAATGTGCCTTTATTTGTAGAAACGATTTTTCTTTTTCTCTTTATTTCTGGAGACTATTGGTTCACATCTCTTTTTTGCTTTCGTTTATTTCATTAAACATGTTAAAAATCATTTTAAATGTGAGCAACTATTATTATTACTTTATTTAACTTTCATATTTAGGATACTTAATTGTGATTATTGACTTTATGGCGGTTTCATTCTCATTTTAAGGAACGAAATTATCGGTAACTCCTTTTTTGTGTGTTACTGTTGGCAAATTTTTATACAGTCACTATTTGTTGTATGTAATTAAGGTTAAAAGTCGGTGCAATGGGTGCGGGGGGCGCCATGGTGGGCGCGGCTATGGGCGGGCCGGTGGGGCTCATGGTGGGGGCGAAGGCCGGGGC
>JACEII010000007.1:771872-798235 GCA_014332785.1 Antheraea mylitta
GTATTATATCCATAACAAATAAATTGCCAGTGTGTTTTCGGATAAAAATGTAAATTTTTACCTATAATGGCCTTCTTATGGGTCTGTTCTTTGCAAGGCCAAAGTGTTCCTACGAAGATCAAACTTACAATTATTTTTAATAAATAATAATATTATAAACATACGATATTGTTTCAACTTTGCTAAGTGCTCAAATTTTTATAATTTGTAAATGCTCCCAGTAAGTCCCATGTACCCCAGCAAGGCCAACCGCCAAATTTTTGATTGGCCTTATAAGGAACCACTGGCTTTCACAGGAACACTACCGATATTTTAACTGAAATCGAAACAAAATTATTATAGTTTTCTTTAGCACTATGACCAACTCTTGTGTAAAAATTTACAATAAAAAAATAAAATAATAATAGGTTATTTACGTAAAAACTTGCCTTTAACTTACCTTAAAAGACCATAACTATGACTTTTTTATAGTTGGCCTTCAAAGGAGCATGGCCTTCCATGGTCCACCCACCTTATGTATTTTGTGCACAAGCAAATCGCCGTAGACGATTAATATAGTTATGAAATTGTAAATTAATAGTGCTTTATATATATGTGTGGGAATATTTAATATTCCAAGGGACGTATGCAAGTTATTTTTGTAACATTCTTTTTGGGATCACGCTAATTTTCGTAAGTTGTAAGCCCATATTTTTTTATATTTTAAAAATAGCAAAAATACACTCTTTATTTTGGCTACTTGCAGTACACAATAGTAAGAAACTAGTTCTTAAACTTTCAAAAAGAAAATTAACTTATGGCAACTTTTCGAATTTCCCTTTAAGGGTTACTGTGTGCCTCCACAAGTAAAGTCCTGGATGTATGCAATTTAGAATAAGTTTACTAAATAGATGCTATAATACAACCTGATGTACATTTGATTAAATTATTTTCATAAAAACTTTTTTACCGGTTGTACAAAACTTTGTTATATGGGCTAATTTGATGAGTACCTATGAGTGAATACCTATTTGTATATTTATTTACGATATCAAAGTAGGATTTAATGATATTTGTATTGGAGCAATGGTAGCTAAGTAGTTCATAAAAAGAGTAGTTTTTTAACTCGCATATACTTATATTAAATAATTTCAATTTAATTAGATCTGAAAATTGAGAAATATTCTCCATGTTCTCGAAGAATAACAATTTATCTATGGTTGAAATCTCCAACACGTCATGGGGTGGTCAGATAATTATATCCATGCTTTTCTCTGGTAGATTGCGTCTCTTATAAGAGATGTATAGTCTTTAATAGATATTTATATATTTGAGACATATTCAAACACTTTATTGTTCTTTCTTTATGTGTTAAAAGTAATAAATATTTTAGACTGATTCAAAAAAATCGACATTTTTTTCTTTTAATTATATCGAAAATATTGTTAGAAATTATGAAAAAATCCTGTGAAAGCCACAGCTCTTAATATTAAGATGTGCCGCATGGTGGTTTTCAATTTCCCATACGATTAACATGGGTAGTGGTACAGTAGTGGTAGAGCCAAGCTGAAGCTATTATTGTTTTCAGCACGAATGGATCGGCTCGTCCGGGGAAACACCACCCTCTTACAGAAAACCGACGTGAAGTAACAGTGCTTGCATTGTGCGTTTCGTTCGGTCAGTGAGAGAGCCGGAGACCCACCTACCCTCCCCTTCCCCTTCCTCCTTCCCTTCCTGCTCCTCCCCCACCGTCCTCCCAAATACAGGTTGGGACCGCACTTGCGACTCCCCTGGTGTTGCAAGTATCTATGGACGGTCGTGATCACTTAACATCAGGTGACCCATCTGTTTGTTTGTCCCCTATGATATAAAAAAAAATGGGAAAGCTTGTTTTTTTTTTTTAATTTACAATTTTATAACTCTTTAATGGTTCATCAAAAAGGCTAGACCAAATCATTTTCTTGTTTAAAATTGAACGCTCTACAAAAAAGGTATCTTATAATTTTTTTATAAACCGACGCGTTTCAAAATTATTCGACTTTAAAATATAATTTATAATATTTTCTCATTTTCTTCCAATTTTTGACGAAACTATCAAGTTTATCAAATTTAATTCATTTTCATTTTTCATCATTTCCAACAATATTTTCGATATAGTTAGAGAAATAAAAAATAGTCGATATTTTTGAATCAGTCTAATGAACTTTATATACAATGTTATTTTTTACATCAAGTAACTATGTAAAGTATTTACTTATATTTATAAGTACGCCTTACGGTACTAGTCACATAAAAAGTGATGTATGTTATATATTAAAATAAATGTATATTTTCATATCAAATATATAGGATAGATTAATTTGTTTTAGAAAGTTTTGTGTAAAGAATAGTCATTTATTTAATCGTTTTGTACTGTAAAGATAAATGTGTGATTTAGAATTATTAGAATTTTATTATCCATAAGGATAGTTTTTTTATTGTAGCACGGCAAAGTGACTGTGCTATGCCTGATAGTAAGCATAGTACAATCCAAAAACAGTGGCGACCACCGATTGACATACTATCCATCGCCGGATACCGCGGTCATGCCGGCCTGCGTAAGTGTCTCTTCACGTTGCGTTTAGTATTTTAATCCATGTGATTACAAATAAAAATCTTGTAAATATTTGCATATAAATATTATTTGCTTATCATTATATATTTTTATTATTATATACAAGAATTGGAATTTATTAATATATAGTGAATTGAAATGAAGTAATCTGAGATTTTGTTAAACTCTTAAATACCTTTATTAGACATTGAATTAAACCACTTTATTAACTATCTAATCTTTCAAATATGTTTACCTTAACCTTACGACTATTTAAATAATCTTTTACTACATATATCTAAATATAGAACATAAAAGCACAAATTTTAGATAACTTATATTATCTATGAAAAATAAAATGATTATAATAGATACTTGGTAATAGTTATATTTATCATATATATATTCAATTTAATATATTTGACTATTTAACAACGAAAATATGTAATTTAACAGATAATTAGTGTAATAAAACATTTTAGTATATTAATGCGTTTTATTTAAAGCATAAATGCGAACTCAGAACGCCCATAAATGCGTTCCACTAGTGTGTACGATTATAACGCTCGAGAGCTAGTGGAGCGGGAAAACTCGCGGTCGTGAGCGTGAGCGTTGTGAGCTTCTACTGGAACGCAGTCAAAAGAAATTGTCACTCATCATCACTTTCAATGCATACATTGATGATAGACGGGTTCGGTTCATCCTCTAGGATTGTCTTTTTGTTTATATATTTTTTCAACATTTATTACGCGTTTGCTACATTCTTCCACTCCTTTGGAGAGATGCTAGAAAATTATTATATTATTCGTTTTTGCATTTCTTTAGCTGACACTTCTACATTTTTGCTTGCGACCGTACGTTTGGCCAAACTATATCATCTCGATAGGGTTCATCACAATAATAAGGAGGTAGTTTCAGAACTTCATGGCAAAGTTGGTGAAGGAACTCTTCTACTTCATACGCGATTTTTATTCGAGTTATAATTTAATTTCCCTATAAGTTGATAGACACAGTTTAATCTGTAATGGAAAATTTATTTGATTGAAAAATTTAATATATCAAAACCAATTCAATAAAACTTAGCAATAATTTTCTAACCAATGTAAATAATTGTAATTTTTCATTAAAAATAGTATGACGTTCAGTTTTCACTTCATTGTTTTTTTAATTATACTGTATAACATATCTCTGACCCCGCCATTTATTGTTTTAGGCATAATTTGTCGAAAAGCGCAAATTTTTTTATAAATACAGTGGCCTGTGGTGTGGTGAAATTATAAAACAAGAAGTAACCATAAACTATTAATTGTACAGATAAAGTATCATTTGCTATAATATTTTATAACAAAGTAAATTGTCACTCTCAACTTTCGATAGACAGTCTCTATTACTCAGTAAGGCCTTAACAGCTTCACCGGACTACGCTAGTTTTCAAAGTATCTTTATAGTGCCTCGATAATTACAAGTAGACAATTTCTAAAATAATACCTTGTAATCATTGATATCTGTTATGTCTAGTGACGTATTGACTGTCGCAGTTATGACAGTGCTATTAATATTGATCACACGTATAGAATAGCTACATAATTTACAAATATTGTGTTTTCAGATTCCAAATAAGTATTTGAAGAAACGTGATCTGGTAACACTACATATAAAATTTTAGTGGCTCAAAGATGCTGATGCCTTAGCCTAGTCTATAAAATAAATAATAAAAAATACAATATGGCTGCGCAGTGGACTTTTGTAAAATAGTGTATAAATTTTTATAAGCTTGCGTTTGCGGTTATTAATAATAGTGTAAAATAAAACTTTTATTGACATACCTATAAGTAAATTATTAGTGAGTTTAAGTTTTCTGTTAGAAATATTTTATTTGACATTCTTGGAGTAGTACGCGTCATTGATGTAATTTTTTAGTTTTCACATATTCGTCAATGCCGGAAAAGTGTTTTGTGTGAGTGAATATCGTTGAAATGTCGTTTCCACCTCGACCACCAATGGTACCATACGGGATAGCTCCTGGTGTCGTCACAATGTCGATGCCTACACATGTAAGATAAAGCTAACCTATTTTTTTACTTTTTCTCAATTATAAAATTACTAGTTTGTTATTTGCTACTAATTTATACCATAATTTTGCGATTTTTAGTTATCATATATAAAAATGATAAAAAATTGTATAATATCTCAATTGACTTTTTTTGGTTGCCAAGAGTAACCATTATCTATGGCTGATATAATAGTTTATTTATTGATCAGTTTGTTGTTAGATGTAATAATATTTCCATTTACTAATTATATGTAGTGAGTTCAGGTAAATAGATTATTATAGAATTTACCTTTGTGTATTCCTCGCCCCACTAATAATCATAGTACACTTTGGTATATAATAAGTAACTCATATTTATAGTGTTTTTCAATGTTTATTACTATTAACAATTGTTATAAATGTATGTAAATATTTATTTATTTTAAAATGTATATATTGTTTTACTAACATTGGTTAATTTCATGTATAACTCACATTAAATTTGCTTTACTCTAAAGTGTCATTTATTCAGTCTATTAGAAAAAATTTACCTTTAAACACATTTATATAACTTGCCATTGTGTAAAAAAAAAAAATGTTTGTAACCTATTTTGGTATCAGATCTGCAGGAGCTTGGTGGTACTTAGATAGTAATGCTACTGCAACTGAAGTTTATCTATTCCCATCTTGGTTCAGTTAGGTTAGGTTCGAGTCTTATGCATTGATGTATAAGTCCTCCATTTCCTGTATCCTTGGCAAACTTTGATCCTGGCAACCAGGTTAATCTTCTAATGAACACTTTGAACAGTCTTCAAATGTAACTACTTAAAGGGTCTTTGATATTCAAAATTTTTTAATGCCTTATTAAATGTACAATGCTCCTTTTCTTTTATCTGACTACCTTATTGACCCAGCAAGGTCTTAACAGCGTCACCGGACTACAAGTGCCTTCTGAAGGCTTAAATTGAGTAAAGTATTTTTGATTTTGGTTTATTAAATGCTGTGTCAAATAAACTATTCCTACCCTGAAAGTGTGTGCTCTCTCATGTACAGTGTTCAAAGATTTTCCATTGCACATAAAATTTGTCATATATTTTATTGAAGAAGGTGTTACTTTGCAGAAATCCATGATTAAATATTATAGTGGTCACTACCTTGCACTTCCGCCTGGAATTGATTGACCACTACCATGTCTAGACATGTTTTGCTCCATTAATGAGCATCTTCAAATTGATATCGACTCTTCTGATAAGAGTAGTCCACTACAACATCTATCATAATTAATAAGTCTATTGACATGTTCACATTATATTTTAGCATGTGGTGATCTTCTACAGCTTGTCAATTCTTTTGATAAATGTTAAGTATGCTTGGGTATACAAACTCTAAATAAAGATTAGAAATGTTCTAATTCTACCCACAATGTTCTATTAAACCTGATTTCCCTCGAGCGTATCTATTTCAAATTTTTTGAAACTCAAAATCACAATCTATACTTAATTCTGTCTATAGCCTGGGAAGACACTTTTGAACGTCAACACTGTCACCGGTTTAGAAAACAATTCTGTTATCAAGTAGAACCAGTAAGAAATTCTCTATGGTTTATATTTTCATCATACATATTCTTTATGAAAATACATAATTATAGACATATATTAGCTTTACATTCGTTTTTGGAGGATGCACAGAGACGGATCTCATTTCCAGGCATTACCATCATTCTCATATTAATCCACCTTATAATAAATAGGCTTTAGAGATCAAAACCAATTTGACATGGTGTTTGAACTTAATATCTGGGAAATTAATAATGTGCTTTGGGCCTTTGTTATAAAACCTAACACTATAAACCTTAAAAAACTGTTACTGGTCTTAGTGAGCCTGAAACATGGAATGATCAACTTGTCATTGTTTCTAGTATTTATATTATTCTGGTCATTTACAAAATCTAGCTTGTTTAAGTTTATGTGGACTTACTGCTGCATATTAGATAAATTATCAAGGAAATGATATCTCCAAGTAGATTGTAAAGCATTATGATGTGATAGGTGTGTTTATATACATATTATTCTCAAAACTTCTCATACTAGTCATTCTTAATTGGTTATTGTGTAAAAATCATCTTCTTAGTGGTTTATATCACCAATGAAATTCTAGTCCTTATGATGAGGGCACAGATACTGTTAACAATTTTTTTTAATAATAATAATAAACAAGATAAAAGAGGATGAGCTTAGAGGTTGTAAAAGAATTTGGAGTGTATCTACTACAGATCTATGTTTCTTCAGATAACTCAAATTAAATTGTATTGAAATGTTTGTTTTATTTCATTATTTGTCTGAGGTAACTCTGAAATGGATAGATAAATTTTGGTCAAGAATGTTGTCAGCAGGACAATAATCAAGGTTGTTTTATTCTGTATTGATAATACAGTGGTTCTAGTAAAATGAATAAACATGGAGCCATTAGAATATCAAATTATGATATAATATTCTATTTAAAACTTTTAGGAAAACTTACAGTAAAAAGAAATATAAGTTACGTTACATATTTAAACATGATTGAAGGCTATTTACATTTTTTGCATTTACATTTTTTGCATTTAGCTAGCTATAAAGACATAGATACAAAAAAAATGAGATGGCATTTGAGCTTCCATAAGCTTCTCCTCAATAGGTCTACATTAAGATTACTAACAAATTCATTTGTACTGTGTTACCTACTATAATTATGTAAGAAAAATGTGTAAATAATGCAACTGTTACAGGTTATGGTCGGGGCATATGGTACTACTACTGCTGGTGGCCGTAGTGCGCTACTGCCTGCACCACCAGGGGCTCCACCAGTGGCAGCAAAGACAGTTATAGCACGAGGACCAACAAGAAACTCAAATGGACCTAAAGAGACTGAAGGACCACCTGTTACAGTATTCATTGGTGAGTGTCTAAATATCGACTGGAGAAAGCGGAAATGTTGTAACTCGTATTTTGGGTTTAATTATTTTTAAATAAACAAATACTGCTTCGAATGTTTTGAGTCTTGCTTTCCTACGATTCAATTTTAATTTTTCATCGATACGACCTTGGTTTTCGCCTAGTTTTAGCGTTACACATAAAAAAAATGTTTTTGAAATAAGTTTATGGCTCTGGTGTATAGTTGGATTTTTCAAGTTATGACAATTCTGCTTTCTTCCCTCGATATTAATATTGCATTTTATAGCCCATTTATTTATGAACGATATTTACATAAGGTCTGTTGTACCTGTTGTATGAAGTCTTCGAGGAAGGCCTGTTTCGGAATCTTAGGGATTGAAGTTATTACAACATTTAGGGCCAGCAAGTACACTAAGGGAAAGAAAGTAATATAGTTATATGGATTCTAAGGCAGGATTTGGCTTGAAAAATTTAATGTCGGCGTTGATGTGAAATAGTATAGGTGTGTTTTTTGTGTGTAACATGGTTGCTCGATTTTTTTTTGTGGGAGTGATTTTGGAAAAGGAACGGAAATGTGTTACAAGAAACCGGGAAGCGCGCGTTGTTTGATTTGACTACTGAGCGCGCGCGTTGGCGGAAGGAATCATCTCTACACTCATCTACAGATATACAGTGTTGTGTATAAAATCAGAGGTTATATTTATATGTGTGAACTATATTGATAATTACCTTTACTATTAAGCTTTTCATAAAGTTCATAATTCTTAAAAAAAATAACTGAGTAATATGGAGTTATTGGAATAAATATTTTATTGTGGATCTTTTTCATACTTTTAGGTTAATTCTTGTCATCAATTTAGACTTTTCATTATGATTTGATATAAACAAGTCAAACACACTGGATTAATTTTTTTATCAGTATTAATTGACTATTGCATATTTAAGACTAGAATTAAACTTGCATGAGCAAGTGTAGGGCATTCTTTAATATGGAATTACATATATCTTCTGAATTCAGAATATATTTAAGCATTAATATGAAGAATAAAGAGATTTACCTTATGTTTAATCTGAGCTTAATAATAGGATAACATGTCAGCTGCTACACATCATATGCAACAACTGTACAGTTTTTTTTTTTTCGAACTGAGTATGCTATTGACCTAGCAAGGCCTTAATAGCTTGACCGGACTACGTGACTGTAAGGCCCGTTTGTTTATGTCAGGTAACATATCGTCCCGTGCGCCCGACGCTATGATCCGCGCGCTGCTGGGCGCGTGCGGGCCCGTGCTCAGCTGGAAGCGAGTCTCCACGTTCGGGTTCTGCGAGTTCGCGGGCCCCGAGGCCGCGCTCCGCTGCGTGCGGCTCCTCAGCGACAAACAACTCGCGGACAAGAACTTGTTAGCCAGAACTGATGGCAAAATGCAGGCACTCGTTGACAGCTATAAAAGTAAGTTATGTATTCTCATTAAGTATATTTTTCGAAATAATATCTAAGTTAACAGAGCGAACAGTTTTATCACCTCTTGTAAATGATGTGTAAACTTCCAGAATTATAAAGTGTCATATATTCTGTTAAGTAAATGCTTTTTGGAGTCTTTGGCAGGATCGTAGAATCTCATGTATTGGATTTTATATTTTATTCATAATCTTGGGTTATTTGGTTCTATGTTTTGTAATGTTTGTCATGTTTTATGTAATATAGTTTCAATATTTTGCACAAGTGGATGCCAAATAACACCACGGAATATAATTTCTAATCTATCTTAAATGTACCTGGAAAACTGTAACAAGAAGGCCACCATCTTGTAAGTTAATTGAAATAATCCCAAGAAACTTATAATATCATTACCTACTCGACAATGTCAATAATAATCTAGTATAAGATTGTTTGCCAAAAATAAAACTAACAGAAAAATTTGTTTTGACATTTAAGGATGAAAGTAAGTTCGGATATAAATTTGACATGCACGTAAATGTATGAATTTATCTGTGGTTGTATATTCGCAATAAAGTTATTAAGAATATGTGTACTCCTTAGCGGAGCAACGGTCTCGGCTCGGCCAAGAGGAGGGCGGAGCGGAGGCAGGTGCCGAGGGAGGGTACCTCGACGCGAGGCAGAGGGCGTTGGACGAGGCGGCGCTCAGGAAACTCGATCAGATCATGCACGACTACCAGGATGAGATCAACAATTATGAGACCATACAGAAAGGTAAATGGATTGCTCATTTAATATAAAGTGTTGTTTTCATTTGGTATAAAGTATTGTTTTCATTTGATATAAAGTGTTCATTTCATTTGACATAAAGTGTTGTTTTCATTTGACATAAAGTATTGTTTTCATTTGACATAAAGTATTGTTTTCATTTGACATAAAGTGTTGTTTTCATTTGACATAAAGTGATGTTTTCATTTACCATTAACGATTTTTGTTTAAAATGTTTTTATTTTACAGAGGAAGCGATATCGAAGACGGCGCGAGTGCTGGAGGAGGCGGACATATCGGAGGAGAAACGCGACGTGATCCATCGCGAGATCGGCAAGTTCCGCGAGAGCATGAAGGTAATGGGCCCCGCCGCGCGCCCCCCACACCCGGCCCCCCACGCCCCCCGACCCCCGACCCCCGACCCCCCACTCTGCATATGCATATGATGAACAAGTACTGTTTACATGTGGCCAGCACGCCGAGCGCACCGGACACTCGACATATTATATTTCTATATACCGATATCATTATAACACATCGCTTTCTCACGTGGTTTTAGGGGGGCTTAGTGCGCCAGCTCCACCCTAGGAGGTTCGATCAGAGAGGCATGTATATATGTAAGTTTTTTTTAACATTATTATCAAATTACATTACATTTTCGTTCTATATGTGTACACAGTGTGTAGAATTCAGTGAAATAAATATAATAATAGAGTTATATATGGTCAGTTCTTACCAGTAATAGGCCATACTGGATTGCATTAAGTAACTTGATTATACCTGGTGAAGTATTGATGGCTTTTGGACAAGCTCAAAATGTCTTAATAATTTTTAAAAAATCTTGTGTTTAGTTCAAACTTCTATATTCTTTTACCTACAATATAAATATCATTTGATAATATACTCATTGGTAATGTTACATATTTTTGTAAGGAAAAAAAATGATGTCTATCATATTAATTCAAAAGTAGTTTTAAGACACTATAAAATAATTTTTTTTTATTGATCAACGATAATCAGTCATGTTTAACTTTAATCATTAGTTCAGAAGCTGTAATAGTCACTGCCTAATTATATTTTTTATCTAAACATGATTTTATCTTCTCGTTTCTAGAATGATCCCCAAATTCTGTTATTATTTGTAAAAATAAAGAAAATTGAATTAGTTACAATTACTTCTTTTTTGCTATTATTTAGTCAAAGGTTTATTTACTGAGAAAATTTAGTAAGGAGAAAAAAATATTGTCAATATATTATCGACCTCTAATTAAATAATAGTGATAATATAACAAAGTGTGTCATAGAACCACTGCTAAATCATCGAAATGTTAATTAAAAAACGCTTGAATCAGTAACATTAATCTAATGTACTATTTTTATTGGACAAAAGTGCTGTGTACATTTTTGTCAAAGCCATGCCTATAAACTAATGTAATATTAGTTAATTGGTTTTATAGTTGGAAATTGTATAAGATGTAACAGTGATGGGATCAAATCTTTGTCATAATAAAATAATCGAGTATCTATGACTGGCCACAGCCAATAGTACACACCCTATGGATAATCCTCTTCACTGTAGAAAATGTTGTGATGGAAAATTCTCACACTTTTTTTAGCCTAGTCTCCATCCGCTAATTCTGGATCGTGCGATAAGGAATTTCGTTAAAAAAACATTAGACTTGGTTAATAACAAATATGGTGATAAAATAAAGAATATGCAACATTTACAATTAATAATGTAGTACCAAGTATGCGATGATAGATGGCGTTAAAATAAATTTAACAAATGGTTGTACGTAGAAGCGATTTAACTCGTTTGGGTGAGTTTTTGGCGGGATTTCAGTGTGTCATGTAGTGGATTTTATATTTTATTCATAATCTTGTGTTTCTTGACTCTATATTGTGTAAAGTTGGTGGTGTTTTATGTAATATGGTTAGTTTATTGTGCATAAGTGAAGTGAATGGAAAATAATACCACGGAGCATGAAATTCTGAGGTGCCACAAAAACTCCCTGGAGGGTTCTAACAAGAGATCCACCTTCTTGTTAGAATATTGATTGACACGACGCTTGTAATATTATTGATTACTCGACAATGGCAGTAATAATCTGAAAGATTGATTGCCAAAAATAAAGTTAAAAAAAAAAATCTCGTTTGGGTTAGTACAGCATTCTTTCACAAAGTATTTAATGCAGACATAGAATATTATCTATTAACTTGCATTGTAAGAGATGAGTAAACATTTTTAAAACGTAAGCCTACCGAAAAAAGGTACATATTAAAAGCAACAAGAGCACTGTTAGTCACTGATAAAAATATATGGAGCGAAGGCAATCTTGTTTACTTTTAATACTAATAATTGCGACAATAATGTATCTACTGAAACAAAGCCTTTTATAATTTACTAGCTTTGCCCGCGACTTCGTCCGCGTGGAACCTGATGTAAACAGTCATCTGAATGTAATTACCATCTACTTTTCTCTCGTACTTAAGTCGCGTCTTCCTTAAAATTACAATAATTTTTGATAGCATGACCCGATTTTGATGACAGAGAGGCTAAATGTTACTTGAAGACATGCTTTAACATGAACGCAGTAGTTTAGGAGTCGTGTGTGTTCATACAAACAGACAGACAGACTCTTTCACATAAATTTAAAAATTACAGACATGTTAGATTTATGTTGTTACTATAGATATAGGGATATTTGGGTCTTTTGGATGTTTTCCGAGCTCTAGGTTAGTGTATAGAAGGGATAGTTTGTAGGGAGGTAACGGTTTATAGTCTAGGAGTGTGCAAGCGATGTGTTCCGCGTTGTGTGGGCGTGTAGTTGTGAGTCGTTGCGTTCGGGTCTGACGGTGTTGCGATGTAGGTCCGGCCGGTCTCCGCGAGCGCGAGCGACCTCTACCTCGCCGGTGAGTCTCAATATATATTCACCATACAAAACACTACCCACCCTATTTTATAACGATCTTGCTCGATTTTACACGTCACTAATATTGATTATCATAATATATCGATTAGAATCCGAATGAAAGACTGTGTAGTATTAGACTCTTTTGTTATTTTAATAATATATATATATTTATGTGTTTTTTATATTATCGTGTAAATTCGATATAGATATTTAGTTTTTTAGGTTAATAATAATAATAATTTAAAAAAACGCAAACTTTGTAATTCGCGCATTTTTTTTCGTTTTATTTATATGCTATATACTAACCACATATATAATTATTATAGCACAATACATGTATGTCTATGGTTATTTTCGAGGTCACATGTTTCGTTGGTTTATTAGTTTTATATAATAAAGATAATGTATATATTATATATGTATCGGATATTTTTAAATATATTATTTTGTACATTAAACGGTAGTTTTTAAACGAAACGGAACATTGAATGAAATTAAATGAAAACAGTCGTTTAAGTTCAATAAAATATATGGCAACACTTAAGCTGAAACAGCCAGTAGTCATAGTCCTAAAACAAAGAGTGTTTTCGCTAAGATAGAAGAAAAGGTCGTGTCACACAGTCACGTTTACCGTTGAATGATCCTTTTTTTCCTCAAAATGACTACGTTATTGACCTAGCAAGGTCTTAACAGCTTCACCGGACTACACTAGAATGATCCGTTTCGTTTGACAACTCCGGATGTCGCGACTTCATATTCGTGAGTTGTGGACGAGCGACTCGCGATCAGCTACTGCACACTCTCTTAATATTTTTAGTGAATGCTTTATTTTGATAATGGCGATATAAATGAATACCGGATTAAATAGAATAAAAAGTGGGTAACAATAAATGATTAGTATAGTTTTAAAGAGTGTGCCGTTGCGATATCGCGTTGATAACTATATATAATAACGTCGTGGCGAGACCGCGGGAGCTGTACGCCGCGTGACGCTCGCGACCGATACGAGCGCGTCGCGGAGGGGCCGCGCGTCGCCGCGTCCCGGATGCTTTGTAAGTAACGTGCCTTGTGAACGGACTTCGACATTATTCTGCGTTACGTTTCGCGCGCGCTATCACGCGGTTTTGCAGGTGCGGTGGCGTTTTACGAGGACATCGCTCGCTGATTTGATTTACTATTTTTTTTTTCTGTGAAAAATATAACGATATGATACACAAGAAGATTGCTAATTGATAAGTTCTTCTAGCTTAGGAAAACATCGTATGGTCTCGTATAGTCAGCATCAAATTAAAAATTTGTAAGCATCTGGGGAAACGAGGTAGTGGTGGCCCCGAATAATTTTAGATATTCAAAAAAGGTTTTTTTGGTAAAAAGTAAATTTTTCTGTCAACACGAATGAAATTATTTCTTATAAAAAAATTAAAGACTGTTTATAGAAACCTTACTCGAGATGGGCCTGTCATGGCTAAAGACCTTGGAGCACTCTAAATCTAACTCTGTTCATTGTGGTAGAGTACCGTTTTTATTTCTAGCTACAATTAACTGTTCGAAGATCTACGTGCTGCTGATGCATTTTGTCACCATACAATTGCATTCGACATCAGTCCTCATTTTAGTCTTACCTTAATATCTGATTGTGTGGTTGATGTCACTAAGTTTTTTTACGATAACGATTTTAGGACTTTAACCGTAAGGCAGTGGTTCCTAACCTTTCTTTTACCTTGTATTCCTTCTGATCCACTAAGAAAACTAATTTTATTTATCTCCCCGTAAAATATTTTCACAATTGCATTACAAGTTTAGCATTCGCAAGTGTTTTAATATTAGGTTTTAGCTTAATTCAAAGTCGTGCTGGTTATATCAGTTTATGACCTTTGCTTTTTTCTATTACCGAAGTTGATAAACTTTTGCCATTAGGATAGAATATAGATAACACATAGGGCGATCGCTTTTGATTATAAAATAGACCGCAAATTAGCTGATAATCTCACTCAATTCCGGAATCCAGGGAAAAATTTCTAAGGAGCATTATTCTATGAGATTATATTTACCTCATCAGTGCAATGTCAATGCCAATACATTTTTCACTTAGATATACGTATTTCCCTTTTTTTAATAGCAGCTTCTCGAGTTATTCTAATGATTTATATTTGCTGGTGTAGAACCTCATGATGACCAATAGTAGAGGAAGGAAGATGTATTTTTAATGTAGCATCTGGGAGGTATATGAGGGTTATATAGGTCATCTTTAAAAAAAATGGGGATTTTCATCATGATCAGTGCAAGGATGTGTTATGTGAGATTAAAATCTCATGATGTTTATCTCGTACATAGAATTATAGGATCGGGCTATGGATATCGCTTACACATAAGTGCGCATACAGTCCTAGCTTTGTCTCAAGTTTGTCACAGGTCAATTCGACTAAACCGAATTAAAATAAGTGTTTATTTTAGCTTAAAGAGGGCACATTTTTTCAACGCAAGGTCATTTGAAATAATTGAGTTATAAATTGTCTAGAATGGCTAATTTTTTTTCAATACCAAATTTCGATTTGTGATGCTTATTTAATAGATTTTAATTAATATACAGTGTATTTGGAAATAAAAATGGTAGGAAAATTACATCTGTCGTATCGATGGTCTGTTGCTTTTGTATCGACTGTTTTCTAATATTTTAAGTTAGACTTAAGGATAACTTCATGTTTGACTTAAGCAGAATCTATAACATAACATACTTTAGGTACCTTCCGTGTATAAGGTTCAGGGAATAGAGATGGGAAAGAAGAATTAACCTGGAAGACGTAACATACTCATGCAGCGATTGATACTTCGTTGACAACTCTAATAGTTGGATGAGGTGTTTTTTTTTTGTTTTGGAAATAATTGTTCTTCTCAACTTTTGCGCCTAATTTCTGGGTAATTCTTTTATTTTAATGGAAATGTGCAGTGTTATGTTCAATTTTTGTATTGATTCAAATTAATAACAAACAATTAAATATTATTTTTGACGTTCTTTTTCCATTTTTATAATATTTTAAAAAGTGGAAATATAACATAAATACATTGCATAAGGTGGGTAGTTTTATGAATCCTGGGTTATGTCGGATGTTCGTATAAAAACCTATCGATTACATTTGCATTTTTTAAGTAGATCTGTATCTGTATACATATCTGTACTTAAGTAATAATTAAAGATCATTCAAATAATTAATGACAATTCCGGACGGTTACCCATTCTTTAGAAGGTAATTAAAAATTGCCCCAAAATACCCTATTAAGACGAATAATATTATAATCACTTAAAAAATTATATTAAGACTAGCGGGTCATTCCGCTGAATTGATAATATAAATAATTTTAAAATTGAGCCGCAGCGCCACATACCGGGCCAATTGTGAACCGAACAATCACAAAAATTTCATCAAACTTGTCCAGCTGTTTAGGAGGAGTTGAGTGACATATACACGGATAGAAGAATTATAACTTTTTAATAGTATCAATACACAAGCGAGATAGAGCGACAGATATGTGTGCGTTGGAGTGAGACGCTTACACGTTTGGACACAGGAGGAGGCCGAGGTGGTGGTGCGACGCAAGCGCGAGCCCAAGGACGAGCCCAGGGAGAAAGAGAGGGACAGAGAGCGCGACCGCGTCCCCGAGCGCGACAGGGACAGGGAACGCGAGCGGGAGCGAGAGCGCGAGCGCGACCGAGACAAGGAGAGGGAGCGAGACAGGGATAAGGATAGGCGTCGACGGAGCACTTCAAGGTATCTGGACTCTTCTCATTTATTTATTTTGTTTTTGGCAACAAATCTTCTAGTGGATTATTACTGCCATTGTCGAGTAGGTGATGATATTACAAGTTTCTAGCGATCGTTTCAATAAACTAACATTATAGTGATCCGCTTGTTAAAAATTTCCAAGGAGATTTTATGGCAAGTCAGAATCCATGTCCCATGGTTTTATCTCCCATTCATTGTGTACAATGACCAAACTATATTATGTAAAATGCCAGCAGTGTTACAAAATATAGAGGCAAATAACACAATATTATGAATGAAATATAAAATCTACTACATAAAATTTCAAGACGCCGGTTGTAATTTGTAGTGTTGTAGTTGTGAAAATATTAATATACAGAGAAATTTGATACTCTCGAGGGAAAAATATCGATTTCCATTTCATGTCCAAATCCGTTTTTGTTTCAGGACAAAGGACCGCAGAGATGACCGTGACAAGGACAGGGAAAGAGAACGCGAGGAGAGGGAACGGGATAGAGAACGCGAACGGGAACGTGAGAGAGAAAGAGAAAGGTATAGTATTAAATAACACTTTGATTCCAGTTTAAATCATTGACTATTCACAAACACAGTCACTTGAGTTGCTACTTCGCTAAAGTTGGATATTGAATGAATTGAATATGAAAAATAATTTAAAAAGTTAACCATCTAAATATTTTTACATTAACAGAGAAATTCGAGAAAGAGAAAGGGAGAGAGAATTGCGGGAAAGAGAACGCGAGCGTGAACGAGAAAGAGACAGGGAAAGGTGAGTGTTTCTAGAATAGAATTTTCTAGACTATTTTTTTTCCATTCTGAAGGTAAGGATATAAACGTAATGATTAAGCCTTAACAAGGCAATGATAATGCCGTATCTGTTCACGTATTACAGACTTATTCCTATAAGAAAGTCTTTATACACACAAGCTATTTCTCAACAATACACAGGCTGATTATGTCTAGTACACAAACTGATTCTGACTGAACATAAACTGATTATCAATGTTACACAAGCTGCTTATGTCTAGTACGCAAACTTATTATGACTGGTACACAAGCTTATTATCAATCTTACAGAAGCTGGTTATGTCTAGTACATAAACTGAATATGACTGATACACAAGTCTGTTATATCTGATGTATAAACTGATTACGACTGGTGCACATGCTCTTTATATCTGGTACACAAACTGGTGATCGGTACACAAGTTAATTTTGCTGTTTTGAAGCCGATATTTAGCCAATGCTGTTGTGAAATACCTAATTATAGAACTAATTTGATGGTTTTATAAATCGGAATTTAGCTGCAATATTATTTTATGTGATTATTTAACAAAAAACGGTAAACTAAAATGTTAACTTATCAATACAATTACTGGAAAATACACTAACGATTGGCGACATATATAGTTCGATCACTATATTTTCTTCCACTCTTAAGTAGCTAACTGTAATTCTAACACGGCTAAAATGTTGTATAGAGATTAGTGGGTTAAATAGTGTTTGTTCGATTCAGATTATACCAATCCTCGAGATGTTTATTTTAAAAAAATATAAAAACTCGAGAATGAGTTACCGGTTACGCGAGCTACGATAAGCTTAGCGATAACTCTGTTCATATACGAGGCAAATACCATTAGAATGTTACTATTGTATGTGGAGGCAGTAACAAAAAGCATTAGAAATAATATATTGTGATTTTTTTGTGTGTGGATGTGATTTAAATATATATAAAATACAGTACATTTTGTTTTACAGTATATATCTGTCTTCTTCTAATAATATGAAATAGACAGAGGTGTTTCGGTGTTATCGGTTTTTAAGATTTGACAGATTTCTCGGTCGACAGAGTGATGATTTTGATAAAACATTTATTACGATTTTGTGATTTTAAAAAATTTATTCATTAAATGCGACTAAATGAAAGTGAAACTTAATCATTATTAACTCGCAGAATGATATCTTAAACAAACATAATCATAGTTTTGCATTTAATCTAATATTATAACATTTTTAGCGTATTTTTGTTTCAATATATTTATAAAGAAAATATGATTTATATATATAACCTTCTTCAGGTTCCAGGCTGCTTCTATATTAAATCTCATTAAAATCAGTTCAGATGCTTAATTTTGTGAAATTAACAAACGGATAAAGCTACTTTTGCGCTTATAACATGAATATGGATTATGAATGCATAATAATTTATGCAAGGAATTTCGGAATAAAAATATGCCTATATCCCAAAGATTAAAAATTCCATCTTTGATAAATGTGAAGAAGTCATATAATATGAAAGTGAAATCAAAGTAAATAATATGTTGTCGACAACTATTCTACGAGTATTGTCATTACATCCATACATACGGACACGTTATGAGATAGAAAGAGACAAAAGGCACGGCAATGGGTATTGTAACAATTTAATCTTTGGAAAGAGATATTATAGTATTGCTATTTTATTCAGGTTAATGCGGTTAACATCATAAGAATAATGTTGGAACTTTTAAGAAAGGAAAGATATTGGATCAAAAGTGTCATCGGGGCAGAGATCAGTTGATAAGTCCATGCTATATTCGAGACTTGTATAATGTTGCATCCGCATACAAATACCAAAATCCTTATGTTAGGAATGTCTATAAAAATGATTTTTGTAGTTTATATATAAGTATATACAAATTCAGTATCATGATGTTCCTTCACAATGAACTTGGAAACTCTTCAACTGATCTTCATTAAATGTTGGTATTTATGTATAATTTGGTTCAACTTGAGAGAGGATAATTTATATTTCGATTACGGGCCTCAACATTTTTTTAATTACAAATTAAAGTATTGTTATTAAACAATGTTAATTATTGTTATTAATTGTAAGTTTCATCAGCGTCGAACAGATGGCGCTTTAAATTAATTTGTTAACAGAAAACTGTAGGACCGACTGTTATAGATATCTCATATAGACGGCACCACTATAACGTCTTATCTAATTAATACATAACCTCGCTTTTTCTGTATCAACTTATTATACAGACTCATTACCCCATAATACTGAATACATTATCATAATTTTAATACAACATGTAATTACTGTATAGTATGATATATATTTGAAAGACTATTAAAGTCTGGCTTTTTAAACTTAGTTAGTTTTTAAACTGAGTTAGTTTCGCATCTTGAACTGTACTGTTAGATTGTACAAATAATAAGATTATACAGTAGTAAAAGGGACGGGACCCCCGGCAAACACAACCGGGCCCAGTCGTAGGCGCTAGGGGCAGGAGGGGGTAGGAAGACAAGGAGAGGGAGGTAGTATAGGTGGTAGAGCCACACTGAAGCTATTACAGGTTTCAGCATGAATGGGTCGGCTCGTCTCCAGTAGTACCACCCTTCTCACAGAAAACCGACGTGAAATAACAGTGCTTGCATTGTTGTGTTTCGTTCGGTCAGTGAGAGTGCCGCAGACCCACCTTTCTTCCTCTTTTCTTCTTTCCCTTTCCTTCCTTTCCCCCTCTCCCATATACAGGCTGGCAACGCACTTGCGACTTCCCTGATGTCGCTAATGTCTATGGACGGTGGTGATCACTTAATATCGCGTGACCCACCAGTTCGTTTACCTCCTTTGATATAAAAAAAGAGGAGGGAAGAGTGGCTCTCGAGAAGACCGCGGCCATACTCTTCCATGGGTCTCGGCGGGGGCCAGCTCCTGGGGCCCACATAGTGGCGGAGGGTGCCCGGATCAGGGTGGTGGCCTAAATGAAGTACTTAGGCCTCACGCCCCCATTTTGCGGGGCTCGGAATACGTATTGCCGGGGCGGCGGCGGCACTCGGCCGACTGCTCCCCAACATTGGGGTGCCGGGTGCCGTCAACTCTTTATGGGAGTCGTGCAGGCGATGGCCACCTACGGGGCACCGGTCTGGGCGGACACTCTCGGTGCCGCCAACGTGCGCGCGCTGCGCAGTGCGTGTACGAGTTCATGGCGGCGAGGAAGCGTAGTGGGGAGCCTCCGGCTCCCAGGGAGATACAGGTCAAGAAGTATAGGGAGGGGGCATTGGATAGGTGGATGCAGGACCTGGTGGACGCACGCTTCGGGACGTACACCATTGGCGCCGTTCGCCCGGTCCTGCGGAAGTGGATGGGGAGAAATGGGGCTCCCTGACGTTCAGGCTGGTGCAGGTACTAATCGGACACGGTTGTTTCGGGTGGTACCTGCACCGGATCGCTCGCAAGGAGCCGACCGCCGCTTGTCTCCGAGTGTGTTGCGTGGGAGAGAGAGCGCCGCACTCTGGCGACGGTGGTGGGAGTTTGATGCTGTCGGGCGTGGTTTCGGCCCTGCTCGGCAGCGAACAGGCATGGCGAGCAGTGGCCTCCTTTTGCGAGGAGGTCATCTTGCAAAAGGAGGTGGCGTATAGGGCCCACGAGATAGACCCTCTAAGTGGCCCTCTCCGCCAATGGAAGACAGGCGGAAGGAGGCGGCGCTTTACCCAACTCCTCCCTTCACCGTAGCCGGACCTGAGGAGATGCTCATCCCTTCATTGTACAGGTCCGGCGGACGAGGGGAGGCAGCTGGTGTGTACCCAGTCTGCCTCTCTATAGGTAGGTGCCCGGCGGCCACCTTCCGCCTGGTGGACCGTTGGGACGGCTCTACAAGGTAGAGTAGCAGGTACGATTCCTTGCCGCCCCAACAACTACGGTCTGTCGGTACACCGTGGGGTTTTAGTCTGTGCGAGTCGGACATAACCCACCCTCTCCCCCGAAAGGGTGGGTATCCATAAGGGATTTCCCCACGTTAAAAAAAAAAATAGGAATACAAGGAGAGGGGAAGGGGTATGAGAAAGAGGGAAAGATGCGGGATGTTCGCGGGCAACACCAAACTGCAAGTTAATTTGGGCGCCGGTAAAAAAACTGTCCGGCTGGGAATTTATTACACTTCACAATACATTTACAACTTATACTTGTCACTAGTACTTTACATTAACACGCGCGGTATAGCGGTCACTGAACACGGGTATAGGTCGCAGACACTAGGCGGGCCAGTAGCGAAGCGATCAGACCAATACGTAACAATTCTGCCTGAAGAGGGGCAGCATCTCGATACGCAGCGATGGCTCGACGCAAACTCGAAGAGCGAGACGACCCGATGATCACGATGAAATTCCCGAAGACACTCGTCGATTACTGTTGACTCCCTGTTTTAGATGGTCTGATTACTGTGAACTTGCCACGATGTGTACGGGCCCCCGACGAGCTTAAGTAGTCGGAGGCTATAGCGTAATGAGAGCCCCAGCAGCTCTAACAATTTTCTAACATTACGATTCTCATTTTTACTATGATTTTCTTATTTTTTACAAAATCTATACTAATATTATAAAGAGGTAAAGTTTGTGAGTTTGTGACGTTCTAGGGGGTAATCTCAGGAACTACTGATCTGATTTGAATAATTCTTTCAGTGTTATATAGCTCATTCATCGAGAATGGTTATAGGCTATATATCATCACGCTAAAACCAATAGGAGCGGAGCACAGGTGAAGAATGTTTCAAAATCGGGATGTTTTTCCTTTAGAGAACTGCTGCGTGTTACTGTTAGTGTGTCTAAGCCACGCGAACGAAGTCGCGGGCAGAGGCTAGTATCTAATAAACTAAAAAATGTTATGTCTATAGATGCCTTTTACTTAAAAATTAAGCAATATAAAACAATTATCTTGATATCTCAATTAATTACTTCAAGAAACGCAAATTAATGTCAAAAAATTGACTACATTAGAATTCTCCTTACAACACACTATATGGTGTCAGACTAATCGGAACGTGCGCACCAACAACTGTTCATTCTTTCGATGCGTCGCTAACAAATAATTTACATATTCCAATAATTTTCTCGAATTATTATGAAAATGGTATATTTCTAATTGTCAGTGCTGTTAAAATAATTTCGTCCATGTATGTTTTTGACAGAGAAAGAGAAAGAGAGCGCGAGCGAGATAGGGAGCGGTCGAGGGAGCGGGACAGAGAGCGTTCCCGCGGCCGCAGCCGCAGCGAGATCGACTCGCGCCGGGAGAAGGAGATGGAGGAAGAGCTCCGGGAGAAGAAGCGCCTCGAGAAGAAGGCGAGGGAGAAGGAAGCCGCTTACCAGGAGAGGTATATCCTTACACAATCGACGTTACACTTATTTTCAAATTGTCAATATGTTACATATAATAACTATGGATATTGTAGGTTAAGAAATTGGGAGGCGCGCGAACGTCGTAAAGCGAAGGAGTACGAGAAGGAGAAAGAAAGGGAAAGGTGCCGCGAGGAGGACCGCGAGAAGGAAGCCAAGAGGCTGAAAGAGTTCCTCGAGGATTATGACGATGAGAGAGACGACCACAAATACTACAAGTCAGTACTTTTAACTTCTTACTAACTACTTTTTCTTCTTCTTAAGTTCTTACTAACTTTCTTCATATAAACTTCGGGTTTGCTGATGAAACATAAAAAGTATATATCTGGGGAGTTACTATTAGCTTGAAACACCTTTGGTTGTTGGAGGTATCTGCTGTTTATACATCTTGAATATTATTAGCTGTCCTCTTTGGCTAAATGCCTGAAGGGCAAAAACCACAAGACATTGGGCATCCTCGCTCAAACAGTTGGGCTAGTCACATTCACGGATAATTCGTAACTACCTTCAATATTATTACATTTTTGTATCGGTTTTATTCGATTGTTCTCAGTGGATTGATCAATTAAGTCATAACCATGACATCACTGCGGTTGACGTCATATTTTCACATGGATGCCATTTTATCTCTGCCCTGAAATATATTTTATTCAACATTTTTGTTATCAAAAGTGTGTATACTTTCGAACCCAATCGGTCATTTTTTTTATTTTGATATTACATACAGACACTGCATTTTTATTACATGTATAGATATTCCAGTAGCGTTGAGAGAATGTTCTCTTTCATTGTCAATGATTTTTTTGTTTTCTAGTATTATACTACAAAGTGATTATTGTATTTGATGGTGATTTCAATGTAATATGTAGGATTCAGCTGGAATATTTTGGATGGCATGTTTTAATAGCTCATTTGTAGGAATAAAGTTTATCTATTAGGTAACATATTATATTGATATATGTGTTACAATAATGTACTACCCAAGGGAAAGCTTGAATTGGACTGATTTATTAAGTATTTACTGCATGAATAATACTTTACAAGATTTATAATGTACTAAGAATTTATTAACAGTTATTTTGTGAGGAATAAAACTCATACAATAGTTATTTTAACACTATCAATATTATAAAACAGAGTGGAATAACACAAGATTGTTAGTAAGATATAAAATGCATTACATATGTATGGGACATACAGTGGTGGCTATAATTATAAATATTTATTATGAATAAAAAAAGTATAACTTCAATGTACAAATGTTCCTAAAAATATACACATTCAGTAATTAATAATCATGCAATAATATAGCCGCTCTAATAAAAAACTCATTAAATGGATAAAATATAAAACATATCTTACTTTTAATTACAAAATGAGTCTTACACAGGTAGGAGTTTATTTTCTGTTACTGGCCGCTTGGACGCCTAACTAGAAAGATTTAAAAAAAGCACCCATAGCTAGCGTTTTTTTTTTAAATTGGAGAATAACATTTCTTTCTTGGCTTTTTCTATTATTTTGGGGGCAATTCAAAATTTAATATGAATTTTATTTGATTAAAAATGGGCAAAAATAAGAGTTGAGCCAACTAGGCAAATAATTAATTTACATATAGATCATAGCCCACGCGTACAGAAGAATAGCTGAGCATTTCAATTTTTCTGTTAAAAAAGTTTTTAATGCAATTGATCATTATAAAACACATGGAACGGTTGACAATTTTCTTAGAAAGGCTCTGCCAAGAAAAACCTCTGCCAGAGAAGATTTTAATCGTTTGTGTTGCTAAAAAAGACCCAATTAAAGGCTTCAACCAGATTAAAAATGAAGTTGTTTCGCCTGATGACCCAAGAAATATCTCCTCAAAACTGATAACGCCGAAGATTAGTGGAAGCTAAATTGTTTGGAAGAATCTCAAATCTGAAACAAAAATAAATATGGAAACTTCCGATGGTAAGCTCTGTGTTAGACATACTGTAAATAAAGCTTTGAATTACACAAATACACAAGCAGTATAGTTGAGTACGGTGGCGGTATCATTAAAGTTTGGGGGTGTTTTTTCCGGACGTGGAATTGGATCCGTTTGGAAGATTAAAGGTACAATGAATCAATGGCAATACAAAGATATCTTAGAACAAACAATGAATCCCTACCCGGACGATAATTTGCCTGTAACCTGGATTTTTCAGCATGACAATGACCCTAAACACACGGCCAATAGCGTCAAATGTTTTCTTAGCGAACAGCGTATATCTGTTTTAGACTTACCAGCAAATAGTCTGAATTTAAAACCGATAGAAAATCTCTGGTATATCGTTAAAAAAGAGTTTCAAATAAACCTAACACCTGCCAAAACAAAATATATGAAGCATTTGTTGAAGCATGGAATTAAATCCCCCTTCAAAAATGTGTGAAATTGATTGAATCAATGCCAGTCCTTACAGTGCTGTTATTGAATATATAGTGTAGTATAGTATAGAATATATAGTGCTGTTATAGTAAGGCATATTCCACTAAATATTAATTATAACTATTGGTAGGCTGCGGATAGTAGCTATATCGTAAATAACGATCCTAATTAGTAATACTTTAAAAATGGTGTTTTTTTTATACTTTTTTGTTGTTGTTTCTAATTAGTTGATCATTATTGTTCATACTTTAAAACTGATTGGAATGGTCCGTAATGTAATATTGAAAGTGTACTTGTGTAGTGTAATTTATATTGTTTTTCTAATAAATGATAAATCTATGAACATATTGTTGTCCTATTTGTTGTATAATTTCAAAATATAAGTGTTGGCGGTGAAGTATCTTACATAATGTCAAGGACCTTTGGTAGTATTTCTAATTATATGTGATGATGGTTGCTGTATATATAATTAATATATTTATTTAATTTATTATATGCATAATTGATATGATTTTAATTAAAACATTGGAAGATTTCAAACTGATGTATTGATAAAGGAAGAAACATGATTATTATACAGAAATTAGTGCGTTTGCTGGTGCTCGGTGTAAATGCCCCCAGTACAGTACCTTAATAGTACATTATTGCAAAGGCCGGGAAATAGGCAATTACAGGTCGACGAGGCATGTGTAGTGAGTGCTTTTTCAAAAGAATGCAGGGAAACAAAAAAATATTTTTATATTATACTTTATATATTATACTTTATATATTACAAGTTAAATTAGTTACTTATTAAAATACGGCGGGAATACTGTTTCGAAGAAAATGTTCACACTCTTTTTCCACAACTCATAAAAATTTCATATTACATCACTTTCATGTATTTTTCTTTTGACTTTGCTGGAAACAGGTTTTCTTTGTCAATTTGGCTCCTTGTCTTAAATTTGGTGGAGTACAAATAAATCTCCATTTCACTTTATGAACTGTTGGAAGTCTTTTTAATTATTATGTTTATTAAGTATGTCAATAACAAATCAAGACGAATTATCAGCTTTATCGCCAATTTTCTATTTTTCATGTGTGTGTAAAAGCAAGGGCATTTATGGGTATACAAGCACGTGAACGCAATCTGTATTAAGCGAAGAGAGTTAGTTTGTTATGGGCAAGAATGATAAAAGAGTCGTGTTCTTAGGGGCAAGGAGCTGCAGCGGCGGCTCGGGGCGCGCGTGCGCGAGGCGGAGGCGGACGCGCGGGAGCGGGCGCGGGAACTGCACGAGCTCGACGCGCTGCGACGCGGCATCTTCGCGGACCGACCGCCCGACGACCCCGCCGCCACCGCCGCCTTCGAGAAGGTACCGCC